>JBBPNI010000676.1:0-17800 GCA_038091135.1 Leccinum fibrillosum | reverse complement strand
CACACCGGGGACTATGACATTTTTGGGTTGCTTATAGTACATGAAAAATGACAAATAACAGTATGAAATTTTCTTATACACATTTTTCAGGTGTGAAAATTTGAAAGTAATATTGATATGAAAATGTTGAAAGAAATATGCACTTTCGTGTGACGTGTCTGCCCTATGAAAATGGCAAAGAAAACAATAAATTTAAGGGGATCATAAAGTTAACATGAAACTTGAAATCTCATAAATAACTTTTCGGATATGAAAAAGCCGAAATTTTATGCTTAGCAAAATGATGAACAAAATAAAGGATTTCGCCTGGACTTTTCGGCAGCAAGAAAATTCAAAATTTTTGTAATCCATTTCCTGTCTTCCGAAATATAATATTTTTGTAATCAGAAAAGTAGTTGGGTACTCATCGACCGCTCATCGGGTACACATCGACCACTCATCGGGTACTCATCGACCGCTCAGCAAGCGATCAGTGACCACTCAGCGGTATCCGATTCAGTGCATGGTATGAATACATTGAATACGACCTTAATAGATAGATACAAACTACGACGGATATAATTTTATACCAAATGCTTCGCAAGCCAGTTCCCAGCGGCATCCCTAGCAGACGTTACCACTTTTTTGGTCGCCTTGTGGTACTTCAAGCAATTCCGCCATTCTGCGGCAGTATGATATGGAGGCCTCCCTGTACCTCGGTAGCTCCGAATCTCCTCGAGGTGCCTCTGGAACCATGCCTCGTCATCTGCAGACCAGTACCCTACATTCAACCCGGATGCTTCCCATGTGGACTGTTTGGGCCACCAGGAAACATCCGACGTTTGTTCACCTAAACAAAGTCGTTGACCTAAAAAGAATGGTTAGAACTTAGTGTGCCAGTAGAAGAGGCAAGGATGACTCACCGGTCGAGATCTTGTATAGACCACATATGACCAGTTCATCATTGATATCCAGGTCATCATCCCATAGGTACTCTCCTCCAATCTCGATGGCTGTACCGTACCTGAGAACATCTCCAGAGGGCCCATCGCGTACGAGCATATCCATCCGACCACCGAGGGAATCGAGCGCCAGGCGCGCAATGATGCCACCCTTCATCAACGCAGCCCTACCATAACTCCGCCGCAATAAGCGGTCCCTCCTATCCAAGTAGGAGTTGTAATCGGACGGGAGAGGTCGGTAATTGAAAGGAAGGAATCCAAGGCCCATGGGAGGCTCAGTTGGAGATCCGACAGAGGACGGGACGGGTGTAGAGATGATTCGGGTACTAAAAGGAATACCACTTGATGCGAGCTGCAGAGCGATGTCTTGAATAAGAGGACCGTATTGAGCACGTATGATCTGTAGCACCGCCAGAGGATCTTCAAGAAAAATAAGAAAGTCGTGAGCCCTTGCTGCCTGACGAACTCCGACGATGTAGAATACACTGGAAATCCGATTCCCATCCAATGCAATCCGACAACATTGCTGTCGTTTTACGACTATGTGGCCAGATCTGTATTCGTCCACCAGACTATCATCCTTCAGGTCGCAGACATCGGGGCCGAGATCCTTGAGGTTGATGAGCAACTCCAGGAATGCTGCAGTTGCATTGCGCAGATTTGTCGAAATCGGGGACGGGGCTCGGCCCTCGCAGACTTTCATTGCAAGTTCAGCGACGGTGGTGGAGGGGGGTGCGAACCGGGTAGAAGCAGAATAGACGAAACCATAGCGCAGCTGCAGGATATCGTCCAGAATGGGGAAACTCAGTGTCTCTGACTGAGGGACATCACCACCGACGAAGGCCGCCGTTTTGTGAGAACCGGGATTGGACTGCGACACGTTGTGAAATGGTGAGGGCGTAAGATGACTACCCGCGTCGTCCTCATAGTTGACATCGAACGTATCAGATTCCGAGTGAACGTCAGGGTCGAACTCGGTACATATGTCCCATTCGTCGGCGAAGGAATCATAGCGCTTCTGATCACCTTGGTAGGACGTCCAGATCTGACTCGCCGTTGAGTGACTTATATTGATGCGAAGTCGAAAATCGTCGACCAGTTCCCATCGAAAAACTGTTGCCTCTTTGCGCCCCGGTATCCGACCGTCGACAGCATTGCTAGCGCGCTGTTCGCGGGCCACTTTCTCCCCGGGGGTTTCACGCGCCTCCTTCTCCTGGTTACTAGCGTTTCGGCGAGCAAAGAATTCCGTCCAAGCCTCCCCTCTTCTCTGACGAGATCCACGGAGCGGGTGAGGCAGGCGACGTCGAGGAACAGACTGTGTCTGTTCGGCTGCGATAGCCACTGCGATAGCACGTTGAAGGTCCTCATCGCTCGGGTAACAATTCTCCCTGATCCATTTTCCATGGAGATACTCTTCAGGTAAGTTGCGGAACTTCCGTTGCCCTTTCCTATCGCAGTAGCCCCATTGGATGTAGGTCGGAATATGAGCCCGCACCATTCGTTGCACACGAATGGCACATTGGTAATCGTTTGGATTTACGACAGTCCCTACTCTTCCTGATGCTGGAGAAAAAGATCCGGCTGGTGAATCCCTCAGCATCTCCACCAATCAGGAAAACCATGAGACTTTGAGATAGATTTATATAGCATTACATTTCATTCCAACAGTCTCTTTGTCTATCATTATGATTAATCCACTGATCAATCAATATAGCTGCAGGAAGGGTTGGTAAGCCTGTGAAGAATCAATCACCTTTTGTGTGTAGATAAATTGTCACAATGATGATGAGACACAATCAAATAGATGAAGGAATGACAGACATGTACCATGAGTTGGAATGATGGGCTACATTTGTACATGTGTTCAAACACATCAGCAAGGGAAACATGACTATCTCCATCTCTTATTGCAGTTACAGGGAACAAGTTGTCAAATATGGCCCAATGGCAGACATGTGAGTCTGTGGCAAACTCTACCTATGATTACTACTCATGCTGCATGTGTTCAAACAGGTCAGCAAGGAAGGTAGGATAGCCTCCACATCTATCATTGCAGTTACTGGGTACATGTTGTCAAATATGGCCCAAAGACAAATGTGTGACAAAGTCTGTCTTTTATGGCTGCTCATGCTGTATGTGTTAAGACAGGTCTGCAAGGAAGGTAAGATAACCTCCATCTATCATTGCAGTTACTGGGTACATGTTGTCAAATGTGGCTCAAAGACAGATGTGTGACAAAGTCTGTCTTTTATGGCTGCTCATGCTGTATGTGTTAAGACAGGTCTGCAAGGAAGATAAGATAACCTCCATCTATCATTGCAGTTACTGGGTACATGTTGTCAAATGTGGCTCAAAGACAGATGTGTGACAAAGTCTGTCTTTGATGGCTGCTCATGCTGTATGTATTAAGACAGGTCTGCAAGGAAGATAAGATAACCTCCATCTATCATTGCAGTTACTGGGTACATGTTGTCAAATATGGCCCAAAGACAGATGTGTGACAAAGTCTGTCTTTTATGGCTGCTCATGCTGTATGTGTTAAGACAGGTCTGCAAGGAAGATAAGATAACCTCCATCTATCATTGCAGTTACTGGGTACATGTTGTCAAATTCAGCCCAATGACAGACATGTACAAACTTCCAGCTCATGGTATATGTGTTCAAATAGATCAGCAAGGACAATATGACAACCTTCATCTCTCATTGTAGTCACTGGTTACATGTTATCAAATGTAGCCCAATGACAGACATGTGACATCTCCATCTCTCATTGCAGTTACTGGGTACATATTGTCAAATATGGTCCAAATGTGACAAACTCTGCCAGCAAAGAAAACACGATAACCTCCATCTCTGATTGTTTGCTATAGCACATACACAGTACATTTCATCAAACGGATGTGGAGATAGGTACTGATTGGCAGCAGAGTCGGAGACAAGACTTTGTTCAGTTCAGATCATGTAAGATTTCCTAGTCAACATGCAACAATAGCTGAAATATAGTAGTGCTAAGCTGCCTTTCCACGCCCCCAACACTTGTGTCAATCACTGATCTCTAAATAGTTACCTACTTCCTAATATAACTCATCAAGTGTTCCCGGCCCATCAGTTTCCCTAAGCGCTCTGTACTCTGCACGTTTTTGCCTGATTCGTGCTAAGGCACTATTCTTCGATGGCAAACGATCAGTATCAACATATAACGGAAAGATTTGCCTGAGATAGTATCAGTACTCGAAGTGGATCCTTCATGAAATCTGCAGGCGACTGACCTATTCCACCAAGTAATAAGTTGATCAACTTCTTCTTTCTCTTCGGGGTCATCGAGTAGTTCGAGAACCGAATTATAAAAGCGTTCGGAATCCGTCACGTGATCAGTGCGGGAGAACACTTGCGCGGAGGTCAGCGCAAAACGGGCCTGTGTGTAATGGATTAGCACAAGAACACCTGAGAATGCCGCATATTACTTGGGTTGCCACGTAGGCTATGGAAGCCTTTGTGACGCTTCGCATTCCATGAATCCGTGCATTACCGGATCTTGTGGCCCTGGGTTCTTGGTCGACGGAGCTGGGTGATGTAAATACGTGCTTGTATGCCTGAAACAGAGTCAGCTCCCAGGGTCCTCGAACGGAAGCTAGTACTCTACCGAAACTAAAAGGCCACTTCGAAGGAGGCCGTTCCACGGATCCTCGGCCTCGTAGGTATAGTTTGCATAAAGAAACACCGGCCACTGATCACCAGCGGGTTGGATCTGCCCGGTGATCAGCTTGGTCCTGATGCTGCAACAGGTGAGAAGACATTGCCAATTTGTGTGCGTCACTTACTCGGAATTTGCCCAATCAAGACCTGCCGGACAAAGAAGGGCGCCGGTGCGCTCGTGGTTGAACCCACGCCCGGATTTCACATTTCGCGGTATGTGAGGATTCAAGGATTGGCCCTTAGGCGTGATCCAATCGATGATCGCTGATTTCATTCCTTTGGTATCATCCGCTCTCGCACCATTGGACCCCTTTTGGATCTGGGGCACATTACATTGAATGTCAATGGGCCAAATGACTTTGGTAACGAAGCATACTCACAAGGTCAGCAATAAGTACGATCTCATCCTCACACGACTGCATAATGCGAGCGTCCAAACCCGGTACCATCCGGAGTAGTTCACGGAAAGCTGCGAACTCTTTGCGTTCCCTGAAACAGAAATGTTTTTACGCTGAGGTAGAGGACCAGATGAGTCTGAAGATAGAGTACTTACTGTACAGTAAACGAATCCAGGTCTTGGCCTTCGCTCTCACCAAGTGTTGCAATGCCATTGGTGATTAATGTTTGGACACTGCAGAAGGCATGCACAACACGGCCGAAGTGCACGCGCCCGTGATGGACAAGAGGATCTTGCGTTGTGCTAACATAGCATTGAGGCTAGCAACGGGATTCATGGACAAACATACGTACGGGCGCTTCCTGGGCCCTAGTTCCAACGCGTTTGCATGGGGACGTTTGTTTACATTTCCCGGCGATTCAGAGAGACCGCGGCTCGAATTTTCGCTAGGCATGGGGGCAGAAATTAAGAGCTAGGAGATGAAGGGAAATATCTGCCTTGGACGGTTCAGAGAGGGCCCGTACCATAGTCCTTATATACTCGAGATAGTCGCTAACGGCAGAGTATTGCGAGCGGGGAACAAAATTATGTCCAACCCAGACGATGTTCCTCTTGTACCGAGGGTCATAAAAATACGGCAGAACGCGAGCACATTTGACCCGGATTACGTGACTGTACCACGACGAAAATTATATCAGCAATACAAGCAATACGGTACTTTGAAATTACTCGCTATTTTGTGCCTGAGGTCGGGCCGCCTTGTTCTGCCACCTACTGGCCTGACAAGACTTCCGAGGGTTTCAGGTGACTCATCATCGATAACCATCGCCCGTCGACTGCAGTCGCGTGATGAGCAACGCCCTCGTTTGTATTGGGCCGTGGGAAGTTGAAAAGCCGTCGATATAGCCAAGCTCGCCCATCTTGCTCGTCAAACATTCAAGACCCCATAGGTGGGTTGTAGTTGCATATTCATTTGTACTCGACTGCCGTGCGAGACCAAACAACTGGGGGTCTCGTCTTCCGCTCTAGCAAGGAAAAGCGACTGAAGGAAGTCGGTGATAATCCCCATAGACGGACTTCTGGACGAGCGTTTGTCCGGTCCCAACTACGAGGGTAACTGGCAAATGTTGGGAACGTATAGCTGGTCGAAAGCCGCTTATTTCGAATGATTGCTGGCGATGAGAGAAGACCGGTTCAATGTAGCGATTTTATTCCGGTGGATCTTGTAATGTCCTCGTCGGTTTCAAGGATATTTTCCCGAAGCCTTATCATAACTTGGAAAGTATATTTCCTCAAAAATGAATGGGGGCGGGGGCGGCTGCAGTCCTGGCAATCGTTTCAGATCCGAGTGAATTGAAACCACCGTCCGCTGCAGCGCGGATAGACTCATCGAGAACCACATTCACTCACCATCATCGCATCCAGCTTCCCGATATCGACCCGTATATACTTGTGATCAGGGATGAAATCTAGTCGAGTGTTCCAAGATCATCAAGGATAAGCACGCGAGGGAAGGCACACACCTCCACAAAGCCTTGCAAGCCGGTCGCTTAGACTGGTGACAAACAGATAGGTCGTCAGGATTAATCCCGTCTGACGAGGTGTCAATATCAAAACAAGACACGAGACTGTAGGCTTAAGCTCACCTTTAAACAAGATGATTGGGTTCTTGTTATAGCCAAAATATGAGCAGATCGCGCCGCGAAGCTCTTCGATGTCCGAGTTGATATCAATCATACCCACGTGCAGAAGCGTCGCAGAGATACTATAATTAGAAGAATTCAGGAACCTCTCAACACACAAAACTTGGCTCTTACGAGAGAATGATGAGCCGTAAAGAGACATCTTGCTGTTGAAAGTGCACACCTGGACGAGATTGTCGCGATATGGCGAAGAGAAGTAAGACGTTACTCCCCAGGCCTGTATGTTTAGCCTTGTGATAAATCCGTGTGGATCTAGACCAGTCGACACATTAGATGCGTCGCTAACGTCGGCCAGAGATATAATCTCAGTGGATTTACATGGAGGAGTGGGTGAAATGACTGTCGTTCGAATTTGTCCCGAGTGTTATGTTTTAGAAGTATCCAAGCCAAAGCTACTCACCGAAGTTATACGGATGTGAGTGAGCGCAACCTGCATGTTGACTGGCATACGTATCATGCGCCTGTCTCATTGTCACCTCCGTGAGACCCGTATGATTTTCATGTTCCAGAGATGCTATGTTCCGTGTTACATCCGAACCCGTAGAGAAGTCTTGATACGTACGAGGATTCTCGGGAGCAGGCAGGCATGATTGAGGGACATGTTGCAGAAGCTCGGTTACTGAAGAACACGCTTTGATGCCATGTGAGAGAATGGTGCCTGTAAGCGAGTTCAACGAATGTTATCACTAGTGAGCAAAGAAGGGCAGCACAAACCCGCAGATATGTTGTACATGCGCCTTGAGTAGCGTTGTCTGTTTCCGTACTCGGGACCAGTCAACATCTAAATCATGCAAGATTGAAAGATACACAAATTCGGAGTTAATGGATACTTACCTTTAAGATATGATATACCAGCAGTTCAAATTCGAAAGCCTCTACGCCTATTTCGACCACAAACACGCAAGAAGAAGACGGCAGGTACGTCCTAGAAGAATTAAAGTTAGTGACGTTCGTCATCGCACCTATCAACTTACCTCGGTAACGTCTGCCGACACAAAGATATCTCAATATGAACGCGTGATGGGCACTCAATCCCGACACTGTACTGTGCGCCTCTTCCAATTCGTGCAATAAGGTAGTTCTTGACGACTCGGTCACCTCGCTGTTCACACGTGCTTGCATCAACCACTGTGTGAGGTGTCTGTCAGGGCGGCTGCACACGAATCCGAAGTGGACATGAAAGATCAACCTTGTCGAACGATGCATTCACTTTGAACAGTTCGGCCACTCTTACATCTCCTTCGGCCTGGTCTGTCTCCCCGGATATGCTGGTATAGGCAGCGTGCCATAGCATAAAACTACCCTGCTATGCTGGGGTGAGGACGGGGCGTCATGGAGCATGTATGTGAGACGTACACAAACCTCGTGCCTGCGTACATTGAACACCTCATGGGGCTGGAGCAATGCAGACTCGACTTCTGCGGCGGGGGTTGGCACACTGATGGTAGGTGCACCGGAGAGAGACTTACCTGCACTCAGAACGAGCCTGTTGTCGAGCTTGTACTTGAGAGCTTGCCAGGCCTTTGTAGCATCGTAGTGTTCGCTTCCGCAACAACAGGAGATCTGGGTCTAAGGCGCAGGTGAGGGGATCCGGAAAAGTTGGTGAGGGCAAGGGTGAGGTCATCGATGGTGGAGGTTGCATGATCGAGGCTGTCGGCCAAAGGAGAGTCTGGCCGAGTAGCTGGGCGGTGGACGAGTTAACTCGTTGAACTTAATGAAGATTGATCGATCCGAGTATCCGTGAGAATTACCAGAAACTAATTCGATAGTAAGTACATGCTGAACGTTGAACCCCCAAAGAATCCCCTTATTCCAACCCGACAATCTTGAGTACCAGCTCCGAATCCATGCAGCAATCCTGCCCCACTGATTTCTGTTGGGGGCCAGAAATTGGAAACTCGTTGTAAGTCCTTCCATGCTCAGCTCCTCCAGTCGCTTCATCAATCCGTTCCCTCATCGACAGTACTCAAAGTGGACACCGATCCCCCTTGCACAGTAGGCGTATGCAAAGGCAAAGGATCCTGGGAAAGGCGGAATATGTTCGACACAGCCCTGATGGAGGACGCGTTGCCCGACACGGCAACCACAGCTGGGGTAGGAATGTCAAACAGCGTCAAAGTCAAACAAAAGAAAGCCTGTACATAGACAATAGATCCGGATAAGCAATGCCAACGTCGTTACACAATATCTAGTCGTGAGCATTGTCGTGGCAAAGGAAACGACGACCGTGTCGTCCATAATCGGTCCGAAGCATGTTCAACCTTGATGCACGGGACGAAATTACTGTTGTACGATGGTCATGTGTAAGGGGTGAACTTTTCTGCAGGGCAGAGTCTTGCAAAAGTCTGATTAGTATGACTGGCGTGTGGTGGAGAATGGAATTGTAGCGACAATGCGTAGGATGCTCCTTCCGGAGGTTCTTGCCGCGGCATACGGCCACGGCGAGCAGACTTCTGAGGACATTCTCCGCAGACAATCTGGGGTGACTATGACGAACATTTGCTTTCATCACATGCACCGTGCAGCTTAAGCGTTTCGGTCACCGCACGCAACAGGTCTGCGGCCTCGGCGTAAATAGAAGTATAGCTGAACTGAAGCAAGGCAACCGTAAACCAAATGATCCACGACATCGCCGAACACGACGTGCTTGCCGTCGAGCCACGAGGTGATGGCCGTTGTCATAAAGAACTAAGGAAGGCAATCAGTTCCTTGGCGGGCGTCAAGCATGAGGATGTTTCTGTATTCACCTACGATCCGTTTGTGTTAGGGCCGGTGTTGTCCATTGAGAGTAGACCTGGCTTTTCGTGCTTGTCGATGAAGTTTTCGTCTGCACTCGAGAAAAAAAAGTGAAACGAAGGGGACCATGAGCTGACTGAACGGCTGGAGAGAAGCGTGGATGGCCACCTACCCTTGAAGCGCTCGCCGTATATTGACAGAGTCTCCGCCTGTTCCTGAAGTTGCCCCCGGCGGACCAATGTGTTCGGTTCAGCAAACGTTTAATTCAGGACCGGACCGATAATAATACTAATCACCACGGTCTATAATCTAAGTATCCACCGAATGAATGTTTCCAGACATTTTTCGTATATTTACATGACAGGTGGTTCCGAATTAGTATGGTTCAGATTCACTGACAGGTAGCAATATCATCCGAGTTAGAGGTTGCTTCACTATCAGTTTCCTCCCCATGCGTCATATTTACAACTGCCATGCTTCCACCACCAACCTAGATTACAGGATACAGTGAAAGAATTTAGATGAGAGTTCAGCAACGGATACTCACATTCCAAGAGCCGACTAACGATACAGATCAAGTGTCTCCTCACATTCAGCATCTTCGATGTCGACATCTTTCTTTTCTTTGTCCTCGGACATGGACTTGACACTCTGATCCGACTTGTCCGATGCTCAACCCATCTTGATTGCAACACGAGTTCTGAAAATATCATCAATGCGGTTTCCTTGTCTGGAAAGTGTAAAGTAACTTACAAATTTTCCAATGATCAAAGAACGGACACCATCATATTGCGAACATTCGAATCGGGAAGTTCAGATTGACTTCACCAAGAGCATTAGTCATGGTAACAACAAAAAAATTCTCGAGCATAATCTTCACAATATGTCGTGTGTTCTTCCGGCCGCTTTCCAGACCCGCTATTGTTGAAACATATGGTCAACAGACGATTGCACAACGTGAAGTCTGTCGACACGAGGAGGCGACCATATCTGACAATACTTTAAGAAGGTAAGACTTCTTTAATAACCTTGCTAATGGCGTCAAAAGTATTACCTTTGCAAATAAATACCAAATCTGTAGCTTTGTCTTCGAGTTGGCGCCCGGTGAACAGTCGACACAAAGAGCCACAAGGACCGACATTGCCCAAGTACAGAGGTGCAATCTTGATAAACTTTGACGCAACATTATGATTACGGGTAAGGACCAGAAGGTATAAAGTTGCTAGGAACTCGTCACGAGGCAAGTTGGACAGCCCAAGTAAAGGAATCGAAGATAATCCATCAAGCGTCTGGATACGGAGGACCCAGCTTAAGTTCTTGTGGAACGATGGGAATGGGTTGGATCACCGATGTCGAGAAACGCCTCCGTGACAATAAAATATGAGGCAAGCCATTTTGGCGTGCTATGATCAGGCTCCATCGTAAACAGGTTCGAGAGTGGCAACACTAAAAGAGGTTGCGGCCGACGCTTTGTTTGAGCGTGGAGCATTCCGACAGCACGAGTGCTAGCAATCTGCATCTAGTCGCCAAAGGTTCTTCCTGAATGACCAATGCCCCAGGCGAGTATTCCTGTAGGTCTGGAGACGGGTGCAAGAAAGCCTTGCGAACCTCGAACGTTAATGATGGGTGGTCATCCACAAGCAACAATGCCTTGCGAAATCAAGCCTGCTTTCAACGGCTCGTGGGTGACATCCAGTTCCTGACGCAACGCATCCAAGCCCTTTCCTTCTTCGGAAGAATCAGATACGGCAGGAGTCTCGGAAACAGATGGACGCTACTTCCTCCGAGTCCATGTCTTCATCGTGAGTAGCAGGCTCTTCCGCATCTTCGCTTGTGGGTTGAGCGGGTTGTTCTGGACCTCCACCGGCTTTATCCTGTTGTAGGTCAGGCTCTGGATCTGGATCTGGGGGAACCAGGAAAGGGTTTGAAAGAAGTAACTGCGGTGTGACGTTGTTGTGGGTGCGCGCCAAAGCACGCTCGGTGGCAGAGCGAGGGAAACCCATATCAGTTAGTTGACGGATACGGTTCTCGTCGGGCCCAGCGGTGTGCATATGCAAGCCGGCAGCAGTCCCAAAGGCAGAACCTGCACCAGTGATACCTTCCGCACTGGGTTCATTCTTGTGTTCTTCGTTTTCTGCAGCGGTAAGTTTAAGAACAATCTAGACGACGGATTTGACCAGCGTTAACGGCGCAGAACAGAGCCACGACGATTCCGAAGATATTTGAAGGACTGGAATCATGCACGAGGAAGTGGTGAGGCTCGAAATAGTCGACATACGCATGCTTTTTGTCTCGTGTTATAAGCAAGATAGTCTGCCCGGACTCAAATCATCAAGACGGGTGTCTTGAGGAAGGGGGTGGCGGATGAGCAAGTACCTATGAGAACCGCGTTCTTCTTGTCACGAAGAACTTTGAGGTGTCGTTCAGACGCGAATACGGAAAATATGCCAGGAACGACGCCGGGATGAGCTGAAAGCTGATCTTGGCCACTTTGGTTGAGACATAGTAGCACTCAGATAGTGTTCGGAATGGCTTGGATGACATAAACGATGGTCAACAACAAGCGAAGAAATATGCGGAGAAGAGCATACCTCGATGACCGGCTCCACTCCTGATTCGATGGCTTTGTAGAAGACTTCAGGCAACCCAGCCTCCTGGGTAGTGGGAAGATACCAACGGGAAGGACGCTCGGTCCGAATAAGCCTTTGTATTCGATGATCCTGATCCTCTTGATAGACTGCAGCAATGCTGAGTCGATCAAACCCCGGAGGCCCTCAGAGGTGCCAGTGGTGTATCGACCGCAGCGTATGTTGAAGAATAGCACTCCACGATCCAAAGAAGTCACGGGAGCGCGTTTCACTGCCATACATTGTAATGTCGAAATCAATCTCATGCTAAAATAATGATATAAGATTTACTTGGCTCGGGTAAATAGAGGAGAATAAATCTAACCTGAATCCTTTTGACGAACACGTCAACACCTATGGCATTCGAAAACAGCTGGAATGTGTTGGCGCATCCATAAAGGACACTGTTCACCAATAATGGGACTAGACTGGTGCCGAAGATCACATTGCCTCCGCTTGCAGTATGTGACGAACGCCAACAGTGCATCGATAGAGGAATTTGAAAGTTTGGATTCGGGATTGTTGGGGTCCACAGAATGGTCTTGCGCAGAAGGGACATTAGAATACCATGATTGACACCTGCATTGATGGCTCCAAGAACCTCTTGAATGCGACCCCGGTATCTCGCAATTGAGTCGAGGGCGGCAATGGCAGCCATTTGTACCGAAGTAGAAATGCCGTGAGCTCGGCGATTTGAGTAGTAAGATCAGGTTCATAGAGGAAGAGCGAGGATGTGGCTCGATTCCCCCTGTGAGTGTGGCCATAAATGGCGTTGGCCAGGAGTCGGACGACAAGGAGCGTCTCTCAAATGACTCTGTTTCCTGTCACCAGCGCCTTTGCAATGCGCATACGACAAAGTAACTCATATTTATCGTCTTCAGAAAGAGGATGTACTTCAAGGATATCGGCTAAGGTTTCATGACGTCCTTCTTCTTTATGGTTTCCTCGTCAACATGGATGTTTACGGATAGGGATAATTTGCGAGGGGTCGCGGGAGGTTCGTCAGCCCCTTCTGTTCTCTGCTCCTTCTCCTTGTGGTCAGTTTTGTCGTACATAAAACTTATGTCTCAAGCCTCACCAGGAAGGACGTCGACCTGGGGGGATGCCACTCAGACCAGTGAGATCCAGAAGGCTGATGCCATGCTCGCGCAGGTTGTGCAAGCATTTGGACGAGGAGAGTAGGCGTGGAGTGGAAATACTAAGCGCGGCTGAAACAGATGGCTGGGCAGAATTACGGTACTGCTGGGCAGGGTATTGTCAACGGAGGATTCGGCGCCAGGATCAAAACATCCAGGTCGGATGTCAGGAGCAAACTCATCAACCGCTGCGCGGATGAAAACTACGCGTGAACCACATGGAAGCCAACGTCGAATAGGACACGCACGTCATATGAGTTGAAGGCTTTGCGGTTGATTGAGTTCTCGAGCAGCAGTCTCTCGAACCTGAGGATAGCAGAGATGTTCTGCTTGGTTGCTGGGGTAAAGATGTTGACCTGTAGCTTGTCAATTTCATAGTAGTCGTGGAATCCTGGCTTCTTCGAGAATTGCGGCGAATTTGTCAAGCACTTAATTTTCGATCCCGCAATTGAGGTCAGATCGTGGCTATTTCCAAGAGTCGATACTCACCAATTAGCAAACAGAAATCACCG
This sequence comes from Leccinum fibrillosum, assembly GCA_038091135.1. NCBI lineage: Eukaryota > Fungi > Basidiomycota > Agaricomycetes > Boletales > Boletaceae > Leccinum > Leccinum fibrillosum. The sequence continues at coordinate 4,052 of JBBPNI010000676.1, read as the reverse complement.
CGGAAGAACAACACACCTCGTACTTCTCGTTGTGTGAAGAGTGGAAGGTTAGTCAAGGCTCATGGCGCTTATTACGTCAGCTTCTCGGTGTTCCGCATGACGCGAGTGCGAGATACAATCCAAGCATCTATAGTCTCAGTTCAAATTCAGGTAACGCTTTTGGTCATTATTTGCAGTTGACAACAGTGAGCTTTAAATACGCGACTGTGAGCAAAATAACAACCAAAATACGAGCAGAACCACAAGGACCACACAGTGGAAAAGCTTATCAAATTCCCTTGTTTCGTTCGTCGCTTTAGCCGAATATACTTTAGCATGCATACGCGGAACACTTCGATTGTTCCCTTCCGCGCCTCGCATGCCAAAAGTTGTGCGTAAAGATACTGTCCTACCGGGCACTTATTTCATCCATGGATCGGAGATGCGCATTCCGAAGGGCGTCGTTTGCATGGATGCATGGGCAATGCACCTGAACAGTAAGTGACCAATTCTACCAGTGGCCAAGAAACGCATGTGAGCATGCTAACATGCCGTTCTCGGACGGTCGACGATCATGTATAGGTCAATGATTTGCGACCGCAGAAATGACCGGTATCCTTGCGAGCGTCGTGCGTCGATACGGGATACTCGTTCCGGACGACCTCGTGATGAAGCCCTCGGAGAAGCAGGAGGCATTGCTAGCGTGGACTTCCAGCATCACAGCGACACCGCTGAATGCTCGCGTTGAGCTGTCCCGGAGATCCTAGGCTCGGAACCAGCATATATCGTTTTGCTTGTTCCCCACTTATCATTCTGCGACCCTGTATCGAATCGGCCTGTTCAAGTTCAAGTTTGCATATACTATACATACACCTGAAAAAGACATTCATCGGAAGCATGAGACAACCTCCAACTATTTCTGATGCTGAATTCGACTGACAAAAATCAAGCAATCAATGAAGACACCGCACAGTCTGTAGGTGGCATGACGCCAATGACTAGATCATCCTCGCATTGTTCTTCCGTGAGTAAAACGATGTCGCAAAGGCCCAAGACATTGTGCTCTGTCGCACCCCCTCGACGGGGTTGTTGAGAGATTTCCCCTTCCATGGTTGTCAAGATGTCTTTCAGCTTCCGCATCGTCGTCTGGATCGAAGCACCACGCTCCAGGTCATCCTCGGCGTTCGCCACGTTTTCATAGTAAAATATCACCGATCGCAAGTTTTTCGACGTGTCCTTGCCCTATCACACGATCAGAACAGGTCGGTCGATGCCTTCGTCCACGACGACTTACATCGAAATGCGTGAGCGTTTTCTTGTGCAACACTAGCCGCTGCGCCTCATCGAACAAGGCCTGTCCTTGTCCACGTTTCGCCTGAGCGGGTGCAAGGTTCTCCCTCAAAAACTGATCGAGGTATATAGACTTTGGGTACGTGAACGTTTTCTGTCAGACGTCCCACCTCCATTGGTGGTAGTAGACGACGAGCGTACGAGCTCGAACGCGACCACTTCAGAGGGTTCGATTATGACGCCTTGTTTACCAGGCTCGGAATGAGGTTTCGACAACTGTGCAGATAACTGTCCGATGAGATCATTTGACTCCCCACCATTGACGTCGATCGGAACGACCGAGGTTTCTTGAAGGACTTCGCCAGGCTCGCTGGCGCGACTACCACACTGAAAGTACAGCAACCGCGGTCTAAAAATGCACACGTAAGCTCTTGGTGCTGAAAGAGCGAGAAATTACTTTGGAAGAGGCTGTCCATCGCGAGCAAACTGATCTATAAAGGCTTTCTCGAGGGTGGTCGATATTTTAATATAGGAAGCTGAACGTCAACCATCAGTCATCACCCGTACGTTTATACAAGACGCGGTGGCACTCACTCCGCGACAGCTCTCCAGGAGGTTGCGCGGGCCGTTCCCAGGGCTCGATGTCGAACGCAGGAAGCCACTTGTCCACGTTGAGATCACACAATCAAGCCAGATCCATGTGCGTGAACATCTCGCTGAGAGCCCACAGCTTGTAGTCTGGAGATGAGTCGTGCGTCAGAACCAACTACTATCGCCATCTTTCGTGAGATCTGTAGACATACCTTGGTCGTTCATCGACGGGGTTATCACCTCGTCCTTGTCTTCCAGAACGCGAGGACGCCAGCGCGCCGTACACTCTTCCACTTGATGGACGTAGAACAACCCCTGGATGATACTCGCAGCATACTAATCATCGTTATGCATCGAGGGACGCAGCACGACGGGGCTGACAACACCGGGTGTTCAGCAAGAAATCCCACAAACCCACTGACTCGGAAGAACTTTCAACTGACCATCCTTCCTTCCATAGCTGCTACTCGGCAGGGAACGGATCCAGCGCGTCCGTATCGCCCATCGTCTCCAAGCTCGCCTCGATGGCACGATTCAAGTTTTTGCAGATAATTGGCGTCGTTGCTCGCGTTTTGCTACGCACAAACCCAACCGTCAACGACACCATTCGATACACAACACATCGATGAGACTCACATTCGACGGGACCATCGCCCAACTCGGATCAGGCGGACCCCTCCCCCTCCTCCGCGCGCTTGCCCTCGAGAAGCGCCCCAGCGCCCCAGTGGCCTTGTCCACGTTGGCACCATACTTTCTCAAAATCCGTCGCACAACCTCGCGATTGAATCATTCGCCCATGAGACCAACCAGAGCGTCCACGGCTTCTTCTTCTTCCCTCATCTTGATCTCGTCGGGTGCCATGTGCATCTTCAATGAGTTCAAACCGGCGTGTTCGGGGGTTCTATTGCTGCTGCTGCTGCGACGACGACGAAGATGGGGATGATGAGAGTCACGAGGCTGAAGAGTCTCGTCAAAGAAGACGCACAAGCTTGATTTCGTGTTTGAGCCGGCACCAGTGGGAACGATAACAATATCCGAGTAAGATTCTGGCAGCAGAGTCGTCAAAGTAATAGTTGTCGTCGTCGTCGTCCTGGAAATGCAATGAATTGTCGACGCCGTCGTCAGAGTCCTTCAGTCGCGGTGAGCGATCTAGTAACTCCGAATCCGACTCGGTCGACCGGGGCCGGCCCTCGGACTCGCGGGGGTCTAAAGTCTTAGGCCTAGTCCCGCGATTCAACAACCTCGAGCCTGCACCCCAAGCCGCCTCTTCGGAGTTATTGTTGAAATGTTGACCATTTATTGATCGTCGACCATACTTACCTCAGTTACTTAGGTTTGATGAATTGATGAAAGTACATGACATTATCCGTTTCAGTGAGTCCCAGGCTCAGAGCCGAATTCCTGTCATCCAGGCTGCGTTCGCTTTGTCTACGATCTGATGATCTATCCTCACCACGCTAACAGAACATTTCTCAAACTCGGGAGCATTTGCTGACATTTACCAACCACTCACGACAATACATATGACAAGCAGGTATGCGTCAGAGCATAAATGGGACACGGACGTCGGGGAATGCTCCCCGGTCATTCACGCGGGATGTTTTCTATGGTTGCTACATTCTTTCTCCTCTCCGGGTGGGCAGCCGGCTTGGGTCTGCTCAATGACGCTCTTTCAAACGTAGTCCGAATCCTCAGTTTCCCTAGATTCGTTTTGTGACCAACGATTCCTGTCCTCGTGTACCATGTAGTAACTTGGCCTTTTCTTCTAGTTTGATCTCGAATCGCATGCAGCTGGTTTCTGTCAGGGATCTTGTATCCGATAGATGATCCACCCACGGCCCGTCGTTCCTGTTTTTAGACCCTTCTGTCAGTACTACACCGGTTCCTTCTCTGAATATTGAATGACTCCAGATAATGCATACGAAGAAAAATGACAATGTAGCTAGTTTCAAGTTGTCGAGCAAAGCAAAGCGAAATAAGCACCATACCCTCAAACTAACACAGCACAGCGTCAGCACCAACGCTGACATCGCTCCATTCCATCAATATCTCAGTCCTCAGGACCCCACACCTCCACCGGCTGCCGCATCAGATCCCCTTCCGCCTTGGCCTTTGCCGCACTCTCCAACTCGGTATACGTCCCGCTCTTCAAACACATGTTCCTAAATATCCCGCCTTCCTTTTGGATCAAG
>JBBPNI010000675.1:0-17836 GCA_038091135.1 Leccinum fibrillosum | reverse complement strand
CGACACCAATCCGACTCGGAGCTCAACTCCCGCATTGCCAAGGTACTCTCTCCCTCTGCCACCTTCGAGGGGCGCAAATGGAAGGATATTAGTGTCGGAGACGTTGTTCGCCTCGAGTCCGACGAGTCCATTCCCGCTGATCTCATACTCATCTCCTCTTCCGAGCCAGAAGGGCTTTGCTTCATCGAAACCTCCAACCTCGACGGGTGCGCCTCCTTTCGTTCTTCATCGACCACGCTCATATACCCTCAGCGAAACTAATCTCAAAATTAAACAAGCATCCCCTTCGACCGCAGAACTGACGGCTCCCACTCTCGTTGCATCCCTACATGGTTCTCTCCGATCCGAACAGCCCAACAATTCTCTCTACACTTACGAAGGAACTCTCGAGCTCCTTTCCGATGCTGGTGTTCCTCGCCAAATCCCCCTCGGTCCAGATCAAATGCTCTTGCGCGGCGCACAACTACGAAATACCCCCTGGGTATATGGTATAGTCGTATTTACCGGACACGAAACAAAGCTTATGCGGAACGCGACGTGCGCATTCATCTCTCTCTTCTCGGTCATGTCCTGATCACCGGTGCTGAATCACAGGGCTGCGCCGATCAAGAGAACCGCAGTAGAAAAACAGGTCAACATCCAGATCATCTTTCTCTTTGTGTTTCTCCTGGCCTTGTCTGTCGGATCCACTATTGGTGCGAGCATCAATACGGTGAGTGGTTCGCAAACGTGCCAGCGCTGTCGTTTACTCTTCAAATCAGTGGTTCCTCTCTGGCTCACAGTGGTATCTCTTTGGATCCAGCACGTTCGCGGGTAGAGGTCAGCCTGCTTTCTTCCTCTATAATATTCACCTTGTTCTGACTTGTAACGTCCCCCAGCCAAGATGTTTGCAGAAGGTCTTTTGAACCCTTCTCTCGGTCGACTCCAACTAATCATAATGTTACAGACATCCTCACGTTCATCATTCTCTACAACAACCTCATTCCCATCTCTCTCATCGTCACCATGGAAGTGGTCAAGTTCCAACAAGCCGCTCTCATCAATTCGGACCTCGACATGTACTACGCCCGGACCGATACCCCTGCTCAATGTCATACATCCTCCCTAGTCGAAGAGCTCGGCCAGATCGAATTCATTTTTTCCGACAAGACTGGCACGTTGACAAGGAACGAGATGGAGTTCAAATGCGTGAGCATTGGTGGGGTGGCATATGCAGAGGAGGTGGACGAGAGTAGGAAAGCCGGTGCAGAGCAGGATGGAGAGGGCGTCAAGGAGAGTTGGCGGACGTTTGATGATTTGAGGGGCCTGCTCGACGGAACAGGGACGGCCACTTCGGGCTCGTCGACTACACACGCCTCGACCATGTCGTCATCATCGACCAAAAAGTCCAAGAATCCCTTCGAAGCAGACGTAATGGCTATGAGGGACGGGCCAGCAGGCGCGGCGACGTTAAGGGAGAGAGAGGTCGCCCAAGAATTCATGACGCTCTTGGCTGTGTGTCACACAGTCATTCCGGAGGTGAGGGACGGCAAGACGCATTATCAAGCCAGCAGCCCGGACGAAGCAGCGCTCGTAGCCGGTGCTGAGCTATTGGGATATCAGTTCCACGTGCGTGGTGGCATTTGTCTATTCTGTGCCTCGTTCCTGATTAACGCGCCACTGGGACGGGGGTTGTAGACGCGAAAACCCAAGTCGGTGTTTATCAACGTTCAGGGGCGGTCCGTCGAGTACGAGATCTTGAATGTGTGCGAGTTCAACTCGACCCGGAAGCGCATGTCGACGGTCGTGCGCGCGCCGGACGGCAAGATCAAACTGTACTGCAAGGGTGCGGACACGGTCATTCTAGAGCGGTTGGGAAAACACCAGTTGTTCACTGAGAAGACGCTCACGCACCTCGAAGTCCGTCGCGTTTCCGCTCCCTTTTTTTCACCCTGACTGATGACTTGACAGGACTATGCCACCGAGGGGCTGCGCACGCTCTGCATTGCCTATCGCGACGTTCCCGTGGCCGAATACAACCAATGGGCGAGCATATACACCCAAGCTGCCGCGACCGTCAACGGGCGGGGAGAGGCACTCGACCAAGCTGCCGAGCTGATCGAAAAGGATATGTATTTGCTCGGTGCGACCGCGATCGAGGACAAGCTGCAGGATGGCGTCCCGGACACGATACACACGTTGCAGATGGCTGGGATCAAGATATGGGTGTTGACGGGAGATCGACAGGAGACGGCGATCAACATTGGTATGAGTTGCCGGTTGGTCTCGGAGAGCATGAATCTGGTGCGTCGCCGGTTTGTTTTTGGGGTTGCGGAGGGGTGTGTTGACGGCGACGGTTGCGATATGCAGGTGATCGTCAACGAGGAGACGGCGCACGCGACGGCCGAGTTTATTTCGAAACGATTGAGTGCGATCAAGAATCAGAGGATAAGCGGTGAGCAGGAGGACTTGGCGTTAGTGATTGGTGCGTTGCGGGGACGTTTTGTGAAGCGGGGCTCGGTTGACGCGTGGTTTGTAGACGGCAAGAGTTTGGAGTTTGCGCTCGAAAAGGACATATCCAAGTCGTTTTTGGAGTTGGCGTTGTTGTGTAAAGCGGTCATTTGTTGTGCGTTGCCTCCTCCGTTCTCGATGGGTTCGTCGCTAATGATGCGCGTCCGTAGGTCGCGTGTCACCGTTACAAAAGGCACTCGTGGTCAAGCTCGTCAAGAAGAACCAGAACTCGATCTTGCTCGCAATTGGAGACGGTGCCAATGACGTGAGCATGATCCAGGCAGCGCACGTTGGGGTGGGCATTTCGGGCGTCGAGGTGGGTTCTATTTTTGAATGATTGTGGTCGTAACGTTGACGCGTATTGCGTACGCTAGGGTTTGCAAGCGGCGCGTTCGGCCGACGTAGCGATTTCGCAGTTTCGATATCTGAAAAAGCTGTTGCTCGTACACGGCGCATGGAGTTATCAACGGCTGTCCAAGCTCATTCTGTGTAAGTCTTGGCATTTTAGTCGCTGGGGTGTGAGGTTGATGAAGGATGTAGATTCATTTTACAAGAACATCACGCTTTACATGACTCAGTTTTGGGTGCGTCCCTGCGTCGTTATTGCATGTTGGTTTACGCTGATGCCCACGCGATACAGTATTCCTTTTTCAACAACTTTTCGGGGCAGATCGCCTATGAATCGTGGACGATCACGTTCTATAACGTCGTTTTTACTGTGCTGCCACCCCTCGTGATCGGCATCTTTGATCAATTCGTGTCGGCGCGCGTGCTGGATCGATATCCACAGCTGTATATGCTTGGACAAAAGAATGTCTTCTTCACCAAGACGGCGTTTTGGTTATGGGTTGGTAACGCGTTGTATCACAGTCTGGTGCGTCCGTGTATGCAGATACTGTTGAGCAGGAAGCTGACGGCGAGACCAGATCCTGTTTGGGTTTTCTATCATTCTCTTTTGGGGTGACTTGAAGCAGGTGACGGGGTTGGATTCGGGACATTGGTTTTGGGGTACGGCGTTGTATCTCGCCGTGCTGTTGACTGTGCTTGGCAAGGCTGCGTTGATCTCCGAGTATGTCCTTTGCATTGACCCTCGTATCTTTGTGACGAACACTGTCCTAGTTTGTGGACCAAGTACACGGTGGCCGCCATCCCAGGCTCGTTCGTGTTCACGATGGTCTCTTTGCCTCTATACGCCCTCATCGCGCCTGCACTTGGATTTTCGACCGAATATGCCGGACTGGTTCCACGTCTGTGGACCGACGCGGTGTTCTACTTTATGCTCCTGCTGCTGCCGGTCGTCTGTCTCGCACGGGACATTGCGTGGAAATACTATCGACGGACGTACCGCCCACGAACCTATCACATCGCACAGGAGCTGCAAAAGTACAACATCCCCGACTACCGACCTCGTCAAGAGCAATTTCAAAAGGCGATCAAAAAGGTGCGGGCGGTGCAACGGATGCGACGGAATCGGGGGTTTGCGTTCAGTCAGACCGAGGGTGGTGCTGGTGCTGGACCGGGCGGTGGGCGGTTGGATCAGACGCGGGTCATTCGGGCGTATGATACGTCGGAGGGTGCGAAGCCGTCGGGATATTGATATTGATCGGTGGGGGGGTTTGTATCGATGTCGTGCTCTCCTGCTGTTCTCTCTCTCTCTCACTCCTCTCTTTTCTCGCTCGTCGATTCAGACAGACGGACGGGCGTGTTTTATTGTATTGCTTATGCTTATGTTAGTTGGCTTTTTACCTTAGTCGTTTCCGGGACTCTTTTTTTTTCCTCTGCATACCCAATGATAGTAGATAGACTGCAGGAATTCAAACACTAGCGGGGCCACTTGTGGTTGGATAGAAGGATCATCGATCAGGCGGCGCGCTGCCCAGGCCACCGAGTGCTCAGCTAACGCAATTGTCAGCAAGGACGTGCCTTCGATCATGCAGTTCCTCTGATCCTGGCGAGCAGAATCGTTAATCAACCCTAGCTTGTGAGGCAATAAAAAGTAATTCAAGGTCCTGCCAGGGTTCGAACCTGGGTCTTGGGAAAGAGAGACTCTGAGAGAGCATCCTCAGATGCCAGTTATCAAAATCCCAAGTGATAACCACTACACTACAGAACCGTTGAGCGCCATGTCCCACCTAGCGTATATCATACGGAACTAATCGGAGGCAGGGAACAGTCTGTCTAAACATCAAGACGTAACGACTACACTACGATCTTGCGTGCTCATCCTCGGGTTGCGACCTTTGGTTGCCAAGCGTTGATTTTCGGCACGGCCGTATTGTACGGACGGTAGGCACCGCGTGTCCCAGTCAGGTTCTCTACCCATGGCTGTTCGACCAAGACAATGTCAATGTCAAGGAAGAAACGAGAAACAAAGAACGCACTGCTTTCCACGTCGGAGAAGACCTCTTCATGATGTCGTCCTCCGTCGGCGGAGGCTGTCGGATGTGCTGGAGCCACGAATGCCATTCGGGAGGCACTTGCGACGCGTTGTTGTAATGTTGTGCAAAGTCGACCCATCTGTGACGACCTGGAGAAAAGGTCAGCAGGGCAGTATATATTGGTACACGTGCGACATCGCGAAACGTACCCGGCACTTCGTCGTCGGGGTTCATGTTCTCAAAGTACCTGTTTCCGAACCTGGCCGAACGAGGTTGGTTAGGTGTGCGGAAGAGTCGCTACGAGGGGTGACGTACCGGTCGGTTCCGACGAGGGTTCCAGCTTTGGCATCGCCGATGTATTGCATCTGATGCCACCATTGCTTTATGCCCGTTCTGCGGATATTTCGGATGTAACGAGCGAGAGATACCATGATGGGTGTTGGTGGCAAGTGATGTTTGCGTATGTTTGGCCAAGTACATACTTGTCGGCCCGAAGAACTATTGGTTGAATCATACCATACAGTGACGCGATTTATAAATGCAGAGACGGTGAGTCGATAGAGTCCGACGCAGCCCATTCAAGCTTCAACGCAACGGTCAACTGAAGTTGGACGCCGCCTCGGCGACGAGCCAATGAACAACAAAGCTGCCGATTCAGCGTTGGGCCGAGACCTGTTCCTATTATTCTGAGAACGAGAACCTGAATTGCATATGATGTTCGCTCATCGATCGATGCATCAACGTCCATTCCCACCATAGGTCGGGCCCAGTGTCACATCTACCGCGGACTGTGGAATGGGGCTCAGGTTTTGATGAATGTGGTTTTTTCTTACTGTAAGTAACTCTATTACTTATACAGGAGCTCCATATTGCCGGACCTAGACCCGGGTACATCTTATAACCATGCAGAGAATGCCCAAAGGTACACGTAGTATAGGTGATTCGAGGCACTGACGAGGCACGCGGAGCTAGACATCCGCAAATTCCAGAAAAAGTACTACCCTCGTAAGTGCGTTTTCGTGTGTGATGACATGATTGCCTACCGTCCTTTCAAAAACAACGGCAGGAGGCGCGGTTGCACCTCTCCGGACCTTGCAGTGGGTCTCGGCGAATTGAACCACACCTAAAGGAACTGGCTAAGGAGAAATAAGATTTTTCGGTTTGTTGCGATGTTTTAGAACAGACGTGGTATTACTGTAATGTGATTTTTACACATCGACGTGATCGATCGAAACCCAATGTGCCGCGTCGGCAGGAGCAGCCTTCCGAGCCATTGTATCCTCGAATGTCTCCGAACGCTTTCGAGGTTTGCCCATCCACGTCACCCTGGTCTTTCCATCCATGAACGACCCCGAGTTGTTTCACAGTTCGGGAGGTTCGTTCCCTCTACCTGTCAATAGCATTGGACCCGGTATGTTTTCCGGATATGTGAGAAAACGTGGACTACGTCACCCGCGGATTCGACGTGTACTATACGCAAATCGCCTTTGGCATTACCCTCGTCATCGCCATTCTGCGACTCGGAGAGACCATGTGATTTCGAGTCTGAGCATAGAGATAAGGGTGGGTCAACCAACAGATCTTTGAGAAGGCCTATGGTGATCTCCGCCACTTTGGCCGTGTCGGATGGTAGATTGGGAAATCGTACAGTCCGGCGAGAAGTCCTAAGGGAGTTCGAGCAACACCAATCAGTTTTCGCTATCCCATGCATACGTGTGTGTGCGTGTGTACGGGAGCGTGTGTGAGAAACGCCTCAGCGTGGCACGGGATGGGATACTGACCTCCTTCGGGTCGACGGACGAGCATGAAGAACCGCTGGTCATCCGCCGTACGCCATTCGATCACATTGTCGCGATCGAAATTTGGGGGGCTTTCTTACGCTCGACCTTCATGGGATAGATGGTGACTAGATCCGTATCTGGATCATCCTTTGGGGGCGGTTCGCAGAGGCTGCACAGATCTTCGATGTCAGGTTCTTCCTTATCTGGGTTCTACATTGTTTGAGATGACACAAGAATAGAAATGCAAGAGATCTTACGGAGTCAGACTGCGTTCTTCGGTACGCACGACACCAGGCTCGCAGAGGGCAGTCCCCACACACAGGATCTCTGACCTTGCATACTGTACTTCCAAGCTCGATGAGTGCCTGGTTTATATCCCCCAAATGCGATGAACCATCCACAAACGCTTCAGCACCTGCCCACAGTATGTCCTGGACCTGCTTCGCTTTCGGCGGCGCGGACAGCGCTAAGAAACGTGTCAGTAGTCGAATGACATTTCCGTCCAGCTGAGAACTATCTGTCAAAACACGAAATTGAAAGTACACAGAAGACCTACGACAGGAACGCATTGGTTGTAAGCGATGGAACAGATGGCTCCGGCGCTGTAACGACCGATACCGGATATCTCTGCTTGCATATCCTTAGCATTATCTGGAAGTCGACCGTCTAGGTCCTTGACCACTTTCTTTGCGCCGCTCAACAAACGGGCAGCGCGAGAGTAATAGCCAAGGCCTTTCCAAAGGCAATCGACAGTCTCAATATCCGATGCAGCGAGATCATGGATGGTCGGGAATCTGAAACAGTCGACACAACTAAGAGCACTTTCTCAAATTGAAAGACGGTCCCACGTACTTGGCCATCCATCTGTTGCAATAGGGTATCACTGTCGCTACTTGGGTCTGCTGATGCATGATTTCCGACAACCAAACCTAGTATGGTCACGTCAAGAGATCTCATGGAACAATATATGTCGCGGGGACGAACCTCATACGCCCATCCATGTCTAGCGATGCATCAAACGGCTTCCGCCAGGGCATCCCTCGGATGTCGTGTATTTGCCCATACCAATGCAACAACGACTCCCGGATAGGGTCGACGCCAGCTACGACGTGCCACGGGGTTGGATGTGTAGATGGGGCGGATGTACTTGAAGCCTTTGCGCCAACGGTAGTCGTAGCAGATGGGTGTGCGCGTTTTGACGTGACTTTACGCGTGTAACGCGTCTTTTTGTTCCGTGGCTTGGGTGGTTCGCAATAAGACGCATCGGACGCTTCCATAAATTCGCTGACATCCGAGTCAGTGTCGGTGTGAGGTCGTGTACGTTTGAGCATGTTGAAGAGTTTTGGAGGCGACTCCGTCCGATTTTCCTATGAGGGCAGCGCGTATGTAAGACCGGAGTGATTAGTTCAGAATTAAAGTCTTGCAAACTCTGAGTGTAACAACTTAGTTACTTAGTCTTGGCAGCAACTCGTCGACGAAGTTACTGTCTCGGATTTCCTTTTCTGTTGGTGACTCCTTCCCAATGTCACAGCCGCAGGAATTCATCCCGAGTCGGGTTGCGTCCGTCAAGACATACAAACCCACCCATTCTTGAACGTCGGCAAGGCTTCAAATTCATATTCAACCACCAAGGTCCAGTGGGAAAGCGTAGTACGTAGTCTGGTAGACCGTCTCAGACTCTCCAGGGTACTCAGCTACACGTATAAGGTAAGCCGTCGGTAGCAGCTTAGACTCTTAGACTGGTCTCGGTCCGACCACCGGAAGCGGATGTCGGAACTTGTAGGATGCGATCGATCGGAGCCTGATTCCTTCCCTTCGTCCCTCGCCCTCACAGCGATTACTGCTTCGACTCTACGTTCCACAGTATATTCGACAATACCCTCCTCACGCTTGGAATCCAGATATGGAGATCGAAAGTACGCTTGGAATCCAAGATATGGAGACAAACAACACAGGCGGTTTTGAAAATATCCGAGAGAAATTTGGCCGCTTCAGGATCCTTATCATTGGGCGGGCGAACGCTGGCAAGACGACTATTCTGCGTGCGATCTGTAACAGTACCGAAAACCCGGAGGTCTATGATGGAGAGGGCAACAAGGTGCGTGTCTGGTTTGACACATCTGGATGACTGGCCTATCGTGACCAAACCGTGTGATCAGATTGATTTGACCCAGGTCGAGGGATCCAGGGGGGTGAGTGTCATATGTCACATGGTGGACTCGGACTTGACGCGCGCATCTTTACCCAATGCACGCTAGCGTGGGGAACACAACATCGAGAATGAGTTGATTTTCCGGAGCAATGATACATTCGTCTTCCATGACTCGCGGGGCTTCGAGGCCGGTTCCGCACATGAATTCCAACAGCTGAAGAAGTTCATTGCTGATCGTGCAAACGCGACATCTCTCAAAAAACGCATTCATGCCATCTGGTAACTACTTGATCAGTGCGGGAAGTGGTCATTGACTGGTTGTCACTCTGTCACGGTATAGGTACTGTATCCCGATGGATAAATTAGATCGGACAATCCAACGCTCTGAGGAAATGTTTTTTAATGAATGCGACACAAAAAATGGTGAGTTCATCTTTGGCAAGGTTTTTTTCAGCTCACAACTTGTCCAGTGCCTGTGATTGTGCTGTTCACCAAGTTTGATGCACTACTGGCTGTAGCCATGAGTAATCTATCCATTGCTGATCGAAAGCTGGAACGAGAGGAGAAGATGGCAAAGGCACAGGAGTGCATCAATGGAATTTTTGACAATGCTGATGTATGGGGTCGTCTTTCTCAACTGAAGTATGCACCAACCTGTGGTGTTCGGATTGGAGGTAATTTTCTGTATTCTGATAAATGGTTCAGCTGATGGAATTTGCATGCATTCAAGGAATGCACAAGTCAAATGAGGGATGTGACATACTGCTGGAAAATACTGCAGGAGCTTTGAATGAGGATGCTTTGCAAATGCTGTTTGTTACTGCCCAGGAGACGAGCATGGCATTGTGTATTAGATTTGCAGTTAAAGAGTAAGTACTGAAAGTTGAATATTCTTCAATGGCTAACACTATGATGTACAAAAGTGTCATATCTGACATAGACAGGCTGCATCAATCTGGATTTCCTTTACAGAATATCAACATTATGGATCCTAACAAACTGGCAAGATGGTTTCCACACTTTTGGGTGAGATATTAGCTTATAGTTTGAATATATGCTAATCAGGATAATCAATTGAGGGAATTATAGGCAGTGAGTTTTTGTTATTCAAGCAAATGTGTCAAATGGTCTGGACTTATATCACTTCATTCCAATATCAACATAACAGGAAGTGAGTTGTGGATAATGGATTGTGGTAGATAGTGATTATGCTGATGATGCCATGTTCATTCATTCTTTTGGAAATGACAGTCTGTGAGTTGTGGATTGTGACAGACAGTGGTGATGCTGATGCTGTCATGTCCATTCACTGTTCTGGAAATGACAGGGGGTGAGTTGTGGATTGTGGATTGTGGAAGACAGTGGTGATGCTGATGATGCCATGTCCATTCATTCTTCTGGAAATGACAGAGAGTGAGTTGTGGATTGTGGACTGTGGCAGACAGTGGTGATGCTGATGATGCCATGTCCATTCATTCTCCTGGAAATGGCAGTTGGTGAGTTGTGGATTGTTGATTGTAGTAGCAGACAGTGGTGATACTGATGATGCCATGTCCATTCATTCTTGTGGAAATGTCAGTTGGTGAGTTGTGGATTGTTGATTGTGGTAGACAGTGGTGATACTGATGATGCCATGTCCATTCATTCTTCTGCAAATAACAGAAAGTGAATTGTTGATTGTGGATTGTGTCAAATATGCTGATGCTGATGATGCCATGTCTATTCATTCTTCTGCAAATCACAGAGGGTGAGTTGTGCATTGTGGAATGTGCCATACAGTGGTGATGCTGATGATGCCATGTCCATTCACTCTTCTGGAAATGACAGTTGGTGAGTTATGGATTGTGGAATCTGCCAGACAGTGGTGATGTGATGCTGATGATGCCATGTCCATTCACTTTGTATTCCACTTTGGAAATTCCAGGATGTATGTTGTAGATTGTGGATTGTGGCAGAAAGTGGTGATGCTGACAATGCCATGTCCATTCACTCTTCTGGGAATGACAGGTTGTGAGTTGTGGATTGTAGAATGTGCCAGACAATGGTGATGCTGATGATGCCACGTCCATTCATTCTTCTGGAAATGACAGAGAGTGAGTTGTGGATTGTGGATTGTAGCAGACAGTGGTGATGCTGATGTCATTCATTTTTCTGGAAATGACAGTCAGTGAGTTGTGCATTGTGTATTGCATTGTGGCAGACAGTGGTGATGCTGATGATGCCATGTTCATTCATGTTTCTGGAAATGACAGCTGGTGAGTTGTGCATTGTGGAATGTGCCATACAGTGGTGATGCTGATGATGCCATGTCCATTCACTCTTCTGGAAATGACAGTTAGTGAGTTCTGGATTATGGCATGTGGCAGACAGTGGTGATGTGATGCTGATGATGCCATGTCCATTCATTCTTCTGGAAATGACAGTTGGTGAGTCATGGTTTGTGGATTGTAGCAGACAGTGGTGATGCTGATGATGCCATGTCCATTCACTCTTTTGGGAATGACAGTCTGTGAGTTGTGGATTGTGGATTGTGGCAGACAGTGGTGATACTGATGATGCCATGTCCATTCACTCTTCTGAAAATGACAGAGAGTGAGTTGTGAATTGTGAATTGTGGATTGTGGAAGACAGTGGTGATGCTGATGATGCCATGTCCATTCATTCTTCTGGAAATGACAGAGAGTGAGTTGTGGATTGTGGACTGTGGCAGATAGTGGTGATGCTGATGATGCCATGTCCATTCATTCTCCTGGAAATGGCAGTTGGTGAGTTGTGGATTGTTGATTGTGGCCAAGATTGGTAATGCTAATGATGGTCATGTCCATTCATTCTTCACTGTGCTCTGGAAATCACAGCATGTGAGTTGTGGATTGTTGATTGTGGCTGAGATTGGTAATGTTAATGATGGTCATGTCCATTTCTTCACTGTACTCTGGAAATCACAGAATGTGAGTTGTGGATTGTTGATTGTGGCTGAGATTGGTAATGCTAATGATGGGCATGTCCATTCATTCTTCACTGTGCTCTGGAAATCACAGAATGTGAGTTGTGGATTGTAGAATGTGCCAGACAGTGGGGATGCTGATGATGCCATGTCCATTCAATCTTCATTCTGCATGGAAATGTTAGGAAGTGAGTTGTAACTTGTGTATTGTGGAATATGTCAGACAGTGGTGATGCTGATGATGATGCCATGTTCATGTATTCTTCTATCTCCTCTGTTATCAATAGTTTGTGAGTTTTGCATTGTGGACTCTTCCATACATTAGAATGGTCATCATACCCTGTTTGTGTTTTATTTCAAATGACAGACAGTAAGCTATTCATCATCATTTTGCATTTTTTCATGTAACAATTTAACTTTTTTTTTTTTTTCCATTTATAGCATGTGTGTTCCATTATATCTTTGAATCTGTCAATTTGATTCACATTTTGAATATACATTTTGTTTTATTCAGCTGGTGAGCTTTCCATTATGATATAATCATATAATGGATCATTTACTTTGTTACATTTCATTTATTACAGATTGTAAGTCATGCATTATTAGAAAAGAAGTAATATTTTAACTGTTCATTTGTCAATCAATATAGGAGGTATATCATGACCTGGTGAAGCATTATTATACTAATGATAGACATTTTGGGCTCCTCATAGATGGTAAGAAGTTCATTGATTGTTTTGATTTCATTGTTTTTAGTTTATTGACTGCTCAATAATTTCAAGGCTGTATGTTGTCGCATATTGTTTTTGGCAACATACATTGTGCTCATTTTATATTGTGGAATGTTTTATTACTTACAGGATGTAAGTTCTTCACCATAATTATGATCACATTTTAATATCTGAACTCTGATGATATTACATTATTTTATTTCAACGTTAGCATGTAAGTGTTTATTGCATAGATTCAATTTTGATGACATTTTTTGTCTTTACAGACGGTGAATTCATTTTCATGATTTCCTGATTTTGTTCATACATCTCAATTCAATCTGTTATTATCAGGTTGTTCAAAATGGATCAGTATGTAAATCAATTGTGTTGATTTTTTGTTTTACATTTTATTATTCAGTCTCATATTGATATCAGTGAATCTTCCTTTCTGAAGCCTAACAGTCCTGTAAATTTCTCTCATTAATATTATTCCATATCAAAATGAATTGGATCATAGATCAACTTGGGTACATGGAAGAAAATGCTTCTAAATATTACTGGTATATATATATTCCCTTCCAAGTTTCTTTTTTTTTAAAAACACAACCAAATGAAATGGATTATTTTATTGCTTTGTAGATGTACTGCTCATTCTGGAGCATTCTTTCTACCTTTTCCATCAAAAAAATCCTCAACCACTTCAATCTGCTGCTGAGAAGTACAAGGCATCAGACATACCCAAGAAGGTGAAGCTAGCTATGAAGGATGTTTTTGATCAGTATGGCAAGGCATCCAAAGAAGAAAAGGTAGAGATGATTGTGAATGTCATTCTGCAGAATCGGATGAGTATGTTATGTATATCTTCAATTTTTCATCTAATAATCCTCTATTCTCAGCAATCTAGCAAACTTCCTATAGTATGGAAATCAGAACATCAAGTTGCTTTGAATAAGAAAAATAGATGTCAGATGAGGAATGAAATAAAGTTGAAATATCCAGAATCCTTGAAGTCTATAAAAATGTACTCGGTCATGTTGCATGCATGCATGTTGGTTGATGAATGAAATGAATGAAATTTTGTATGGAGACATGGAGCAGTCTACCTTTTCCCCTGAGAGCAGCACAGAAGGCCATCAGTGCTATCACATGATATAGGCAAGGAGTGCCATGGGCCATGATATTGAGGAGACTCTGAGTCTCTGACTAGGAAGATGCTGTTGGAAAGTTCAACTTGAAAGCTATGGACCCCCACCAAGACTTTTGAATAGGCCCCGACAAAGTTCAGGACATGTTATGGGGTACAGATTTTGATTGTAACATGCATATTGCAACACACTTAGTAGTGTATGTCATTCAAAGTTATCAAAGTACAGTGGCTCACCTCTATCAAAACCCATACCCGTCAGGATAGGGCCGGGGTTTGGGCTACAGGAGAGTATGGGCTTCGACAGAGTCGACTGGCAAATCAATAGTTCAAGAATCGAGTTACACGCAATGCACTCATGGGACGAGCCGCATCTGCCCACCCGGTAACGTACTCCTTCGTCTTCGCGCACGCTCCGAAGGTGGCAAATCATCCTCTCTCGATTGAATGCTAACATCTGGATCTTGAGCTGTGGGGTTGCGTGGTGAGATTAAAACGACACAAGAAAGAAAAAGATGTCACATACACAGAGACGTGTCTATACCGATCGCGCCTTCATCGTGGTCATCAGCCCTCCGAGGACATGTATGTAGGCGTCTCGTCGTCAGGACCGGGTGAAGTTGGGATCAAATGTTTCGGAAGCATAGACCGCCGGCGCTACAAACACCATACAACCAGTCAGGAAATGAATGATGAGAGACTCGAGCACGAGGGGAGTACCTTGTTATTGCCACTACCTGCCACATTAATCATGTCGATGTCAATCTCGAATCTCTCCTCGTCCACCCTGGCTCATTTCTCGGCACATTCGACTACCCACGCTGTACTGACGACGATAGGTTTGGGATCATTCAGAAATCTACACCATCGCACGGTCGGTTGAAGGTACCGAGTTAGTGAGAGGCCAAACAAGATTAGCTCTAGACATACCGATACCGTGTCAGCGTGTGTGGGAGCCCATTCTTGTACACAATATGGGTGCACGTCCGAGTCTGGCCAAGTCAGCCCATGAAGTTTAGATGCCAATCAACGTCTGCACTTCTGTTGTAAGCACAAGGGGAAGGTCCTCACCTCGCACCAAGTCCTTTCAGCATATCAACTTGAAACAAATTCCCCGCATCGTCACCCTGTTTTGTCTACACGTCCACGAATATGGCGCAACATTTCAAGATCTTCAGCGAGGATTTCTTATTGACCCCGCCAGATCCATTCACTACTCCATTGCCCAGCCCAGGGCTGTCCCTGTCACGCGCCTCATTATTACCATCGAGACCAACGCTCCCAGAACCATCCTGCGCAGGACTGTCCTTGCCTGCTACGATGGTCGAACTTCGCAGCCCGGTGCGCGTACCAACCGCTCTGGGTTTCGAAGGAGTGGGGGTCTGTGGTAAAGATGATAGATTCTGAATGTGCGTGGAGTGCCAACGAAGCCGGATTGAGGGTCGAGCTGGGCACCGCTCGCTGCTTTCCCTTGTCCACAGAGATGGGAGAAGACAAGATTTCGACATCCAAACCATCTCTCACGTTGCCAACCATTGGTGCTGACTCGGCCGACAGGTCTTGCATCACCGCATCTTGCTCATGACCGACAACCGTAGTTACGTCTTGCGACATAAATACATCATTGTCTTCAGCGTCTTTTGCACCGCCCAAGTCCAGTCTCGACTGCTGTGCGTGACCACCAGATCCCCAACCATTCCTGTCCAGATCACCCGTGACCTCCGAACCTTTGACGTGGCTGCTTGCCATAGGCGACAAGCTAGTCTTCTTATTTGCTCTATTTCCTGCCTTGTCAAAGATCCCTATCGTTCTTCGGTCGCCCAGTCCCCCGAATGCACTGCCAATGCGACTCGGTGTCTTCGCCGCCGCCGCCGATCCAATTCCTGCTAAAGTCGTCGCACGCCTGAGCGACGAGGCAGTGGGTCGCGCGAACGTCCTCGACCCTTGTGCGGTAGATGAAGGTAAAGATGCGTCATCTTTTGCTTTGCTGCTCTCTTGGGTACTTTCATCATCGGAAACTCTATCTGTTCCAACAGATCCCAAACTGGTGTTTGGCCTGCTGGGTGGCGGCACGACCAGTTTGTCCAACGCATGAGAAAGAGTTGAAAGCGAACGTCCCGACGTCGCACGAGATCTCCCTGCCCCACCGCTAGTATTCAAGTCGGACCAAGCTGGTGGAACGGTTTGACACTTCCAAGTTGTGACGTCAAGGGACGCTTCGAGGGTGATGTTGTAGGAAGAGGGAGTTTCGATGAGATTGAGAAAAGGGCAACTCTAGAAGAACATTCACTGTTCGTTGACATGGAAGAGGAAGAGCCAGTGGTGGTAGCATTTCCTGCAGTTGCGGGTCTCGCTTTACTTGATAAATATATGAATTGATGTTTGCTTCAACTTGTTAGTAAGGTCATGTTTGTGATGTGGTACAGAAGAAGACACATGGGTGGGCAGTGGTGGTTTCAAATTCAGGGTCACCGGGCCAGTCCATTTTGGCAGGGGAGGTTCAGGATTGAAGTTTCAACAGGTGCTGACAGAATATTGTTAGTCCTAGCAAAGGGAGGAGACGTTGCCCTCACCTTCCACTGAGTGATCAATGACCACGGCAGGTTGAGTCTGTGCACGCTCAGCTTTCACACTCTGCACCTTCATGGACATGCTCCTCGTTACGTGCCTGGCTCCGTGAGGTATGGAAGGTCCTCGCTTGGGCTTCATAGCCCCGATAATGGTAGGCCAAGGGACAGGCACAGGGCTGTGGGCGACCCATCCTGCGCCTGACCAGAAACTCCAACAGCCTTCTCCGAATCGGTTTTCCCCCTGGGAGCAGTGGAGAAGCCATCAGTTCCGTCCGAGTCACCCCTGGATCACCAAGGTGGAGATGGTCTCGCCCATGATTGCTTGAAGTCAGATAATGTCCAGTCAGGCGAGAGTGCCTGGTACCAGGAGAACCCAAATGTCGCTGAGGCTGGACGCGCCCAGGGGGCTTGCGTTGGAATTAAAATGGGCAAGTGAGCAGAGAGTCGGAACGTTGAAGGAGTCGTGTCAACCATGATCAAAGGAACAAGCATAGACGGTGTTGCGGAGCCAGTATCAGTGTCCGTTGTGATATCTCTGCGTGGACAAGTGTGCATTAACCTTCCACGGGTGCATGTGACGAGGCAATAGACGGGTAGGTTACCGAAATCAAGGGGTCAGCCGATACGCGTCCATGATGCAGTTGGACACACACGCTCCTTCCCAGCGGACGTTTTGAAAATTGAGGGTGGTCCTAGTAGCGTTAGTAGGAATAAATCCTTATTTACCAAATTGAGTAACGAATTATATCACCGCAACTTTATCCCTCCACCCCCAAGATCCCACCGACGCGCTGATCTACGATCATCCGACTGATGGCTATTGATACTCACATCGCAGGCGTTGCATGGATTCTCGCTTTCGAATATTCTCTAACATTCAGTCTAGCAATTCCCCCAACGAGATCCGTCACCTCCAGGATCACCTCCCTACAATCCTTTCAGCGCTTCATGCTCACCCATAGCTTCGGGATAACATCGACCAATGGGCTGGCCAGGTCCATACCAAGCATATGGTTGAGTCAATCAAAACCCTCACAGAAACCTCCAACTTGAATGGATGGCATTTCGGTGCCACGAGCGTATCTGGTAAAAAAAACTCGCCGGTTTCCAAGTCGAGGAATTGGCTGCAGGTATGGTGGCTAATGCCCTAGAGCTCTGCCGTCTCGTCTCGTCCCTTCTTTCTCTTGCTCCACCGTCAACAACACCAGATATAACTGGTCAATCGGATACAGGCAAGGATGATGAATTGTTGGCAACGGCTCGTGACGGAGATGCAGAGCAGCTAACAAAGGAGGATACGAGAAATCAACAGCGCATGACCATTATCTGCATTGTATGCATGCTACCCTCTTTAGTACTACGTAAGGATCTAATGTTCATGGCTGTATCAGAAAATGGTCTTGATTATCAGTATTATGATGCAAAGCATGAATCAAAAGTGTAACGCATTCCAGTCTCCAGAGCAACTTTGGCATTTTCCTTCACTCTTGCAACGCTCCAGAACTGAAGGCAACCTAGATCCAACAAGGACTATGGTACCTCAACAATCACAAAGACACTGGGAGGGGAATGTGTAGGATGGAGGGAATCCAACCAGAACAAGACTGGCTTGTTCGGTTGCTGCATTCAAGTATTTATACTAATTACATGTGTGCACAGACCAG
>JBBPNI010000674.1:0-17840 GCA_038091135.1 Leccinum fibrillosum | reverse complement strand
CATGCAGGCCGACACAAATTCATGGATGTGAGGTCGCAGTCGAGAGAGAATGTAAGACTCCCGCATTCCGCTGTTCCTTTGCTCGTCGTCCATCGTGGACCCATATCCAGTCCGTGGCCCGTTTAATCCGAACCCAAATCCAACAGAACTCGGAGAGGAAGCAGGCGCGTTTGAATATGGATAGGCATCCCGTAGTTTCCTCGCAGATTGCTCTAGTGCTTGTATCGCCGTATCCAACGTTGGGCGGGGTATAAGAGGTAATATGAGTGATTTCAGTGAAGGTTGCGCGTTTATCAGTGAAGTCAAAAGTGGCAAAAGAGCTTGGGGTGGCAGACTCGCTACAACCGCTCGTCAAACACAATATCCCGGTGGTCGCGTGCAACATACCTAGCAACACACCGACGTCGACGTCGCCCTCCTCCATAGTTTTACCCGCTCTCTGTGCTTCCTTGGGTTCGTCGTCTTGTGGAGAAACTTTGACACGCTTCGGAACAGCCCTCTTCGGTCGTTCTGGTGTGGGACTCCGGTCCATCGCGACGTCCCTTGCGCCGTGACGACTGGATTCCGCATCGTCCTCAGGCTCATGACGACGTTTCTGGACTCGGTGGGTGGCCGGTGGTGAGCCGATATGTGAGGTCAACGCAGATGGCTGAGTGTGTCCAGGGGTGTAGACGGGTTGTCTGCTCGACCCCGTGGATGAGCCCTGCGAAAGGCCAAACCCAAATCCAAAGCGAGGGGTAGAGAGACGAGTCGGTTCATGAAGAAAATTCAGTGGTGGGTGGACGACGTTGGCCATGGTATGTGGTAGACAAGTCAGCGCACAAGCCTCAAGGCGATTCCCCCCACCCAAATTGGCCTGCCCTCACCACCAGTCACGTGTGTAAATAAAATAGCCGTTTTCCGATTTACCTTTCTCTTCCTTTGTTTCCTTTGCCTCTTTCAAGTGAGTCTTGTTCTCGCTCATCGTCGCAATGACGATCACCTTGAATCGCTACTTTGAAGCCGTGGTCGGCTAGTGACCTTTTATTCTATACCCAAATTTCTGAGCTTTCTACCGTCTCTTGATTTCTGATTCTAACTGTTTTGTTCTTAGCCGACTCCCTTGGCCTTCGCCGTGAGTACCTCCTCCGTTTGTCTCGATATGATGTAACAAATAGAAGTCAAGCCCTGACCTCGTCTAAAGGACGAGTGTTGATGAGCATCCATGCTAATACTGATTCATCTATCCACTACTTGGCGTATGTATGCTAATGTCTGTCCATAGATACCATTGCCGGTCTCAGTGTGCTAGTAATTTGTATGCCATGTAATCTTATTATTGACTAGTGTCTCTAAGAGTCCGACCACAATGCATTTGCTAACCACATCAGACCTGCCCCAACCATCATTGTCCCCTTTGCATCCGGTCGCCATAACCGCGTACCAGACCAAACCTCAAAAAAGGCTGGTGATTTTCTGGCGCTCGTTCCTTCTACCAGTCGGTCCACCCATCGCTGCGGATGGCGCACTAGTGTTTCTGGTTCGGAGCGGCAATCATCCAGAATCTGCGCCTGGGCACTCGAGGCTTCGCGCGTCGAAGGCAGGGTGTTCTTTGTTTCGCCACATATCCATCCCGTGATCTCACCAGTAGCCCATGCTACTTGGTGGCTCATGTAGACGAAGATGCTTGTCGAGAGAACAAAGTTGAGAGCGCGCCATTTCGTCCCCGGAATAAGCACAAGGATACCTTTGGTATCCGCCGCAAGCCAAAGATGATACTGGAGGATAAATGTTTCGAGCGAGCACCTGCCGACGAACGCAAAGATACGAGATGAACATGACCGCAGGCGGCGAGTCGCATTGCGGAGCGCGACGAATGCGAGGATGGGGAGAAATGAGATATATGGGTGCCAAGCGTTGTATGTAAACTTGCTCTCTTGCGCAAGTTCAAAGAACATGAACCACACGAGGACCACCGCAGACATTCCGGTGGATGCTCGTACAAATACGGGCCAGAGGGTGTGTTCTGTAAGGTGATTGTCACGAATCTTGATGACTGCGAGTGCGGCAAACATGCCACAGTATACGATGTATTGATCGAGTGATACTCGAAAGGCCCACTCGCGTGCGGACCAGTGGACGAAGAAGACGCGTTCCAGGATTTCAAAAACCCCCTCCACGAGCCACTTTTGGTGTGTGAATACCGCAAATATACCCATTGACGAGAGCATCTTGGCAACCAAGAATGAGGTATTGTCGTTGTGTTGTGATCCAATCCACAACGTCAGATAGACGATTATGAACCATATAGAGACCAAGGGAGCGAAATAGTATGAGAGATAGTCCGCGTTCATGGTGTACGAAAGAGCGAGCGTTAGGAGATTCAGTCTCACTAAAATCTGCAAGAGACGCTATTAAGCACAAGCTTCAATGTCAACAACCGGGCATACCTGCATAACACGGAGGTAACTAAAGTTGGCCTTCTTGAGATAGAACATCGTGTGACCATAACCAGTCATGAAAAGATAGGCCGCAACGAGAACTCGGATGGGATTATAGATGCTAGATATCTTCGAAGCACCCAAGTAATGGTATATAAGAATTGCAACTGGAGCGATGCGGTCAGAGCGACGATGACGGAAAGATGAATCGACGTACTTTGCATCCACCCCTTCCATTCGTCAGTCTGGTCACGATTAAGAAATCCCAGGTCTTTGTCAGCACTTCGAACTGTCGCCAAACCAGCCGCCAGCGAGACTAAGCACAAGAAGCCAAATATCCAGGGATTGAACTGCTTCTGTTCTTTGAGCCACAATCCTGTGCGATCCGCAAGATAGGCCATGACTACAGCAGCACCGAAGATTATCGCTGGAAGATGTTTTTTGTTCGGAAGCCAAGCTTTGGTATCTATACTCACGTCAGATGATGCAGAAATGGTTATGACAGACTGCTGCTTACAGGAGAGATATAGAGAAGCACAAGTATACAGCAACAAGCAGGCGAGCACAAGTGACTGCGCTGGTCCTGGCCAGGGGTACGATCGACAACAAGTCTTGTCCATCGGAAACGGCTTGGGCCATTCATCGTTGCATCGAAGGTTAAGTAGGATATTCGCTTGGGCCTTGACCATGGCGTCGGAGAAATGAAGACCGTCATAAGTTTGTGAGTCATCCAGCATTTTATTAAACACCGAAGCGAGTGAGATCTGGCCAGAGGGAGCAGATTCCCACAACTGCAACCAAGAGCTATTGCTTAGTGGCTTGACACGGTGGTAGAGATCGGAATTCATGGCGTCTATGTCGGAGGATCGCATGGTATCCAGTCGCTCTGGAGATAGCATGGAATGAACGGTCTCCTCCACCGGAAGAAAGACGACTTCATCTGCTGGTTTGCTGCGAGCTCCATTTATAGCCTCGATATGCGCTTCTACGTTGGCCTCCCACGCTGGGAGTCCGCCTGAAGTATCGGCATATCTGAGGTACCAGAGCCCCGAGCCAAGGACTAACAAAGCGGGTCGTTCAGACTGGACAACCGACGGATTTATGAGCGCAAGAGTAGATGTTTTGTTAAGGAATGGGTCCCAGACGAAATCGAGGGTTGTTTGCGATCCAGAAACGAAGGAATGGTTGGAATGTTTGGCGCCGTCATTGGGTGGCTCTTTGGGGAGCTCAGGGTCAACGGTGTGCATGAACTGAAAGAAGAGACCTCGCGTCACTGAGTCGCCAACGAAGACGACCCGACGAGACGAAAGGCATCGAGAGGCATCCTTGGGTTGGTATGAATGGAGCATACATCCTGTGATACAACCTTCATTTCCCTCTGGCGAGGCATTGGAAAAGACAGGACTTGCCGTCTGGCTGCCAATTACGATAAGAGCTGTCCAGCCAACTTCCCGTCGACATCAATGCATGGCAATGCGTTGGGTCGTACTGGTCTATTTCCAGTTAGGTCATTCGCAACGCGTCAGGGCTAAATGACGCACCGAACAGGATGAGACGCAACAATCCCGCCATAAATGCACATGCCACAGCCGTCAACAGAGAAAAATGATGCCATGATGGGTCGAAAGAAATGGGCTTTTTTGCTGTAGTCATTGACCTGGGAACGAATGGAGCGTTGGAAGCCGCCTTGGATACTACTTGTACTACTCTTGTACGTAATACTGCGGATAGTACCCTCGAATCTACTACCCTGGGCCGCGCGGCTGGGCCCGGGTACGTACTAGTGGTGCTTCCTGATGGCAGAGCTTTTGCAGCCTCTAAACGCGATTCTGAGAAGAACAACTGACAGGCGCAGCCAACAGGTTCGATAGCCCAGGCCACAGTTTTTCCTCTACTGCAGGTACATGGAACGCAAGAGTCAGCTCCACTCTGTCCTGGAACACTTTAAGACTGCATCGTCTGAAATCGGCATCATATGGCCAACTTTGGAACCTCGAGGCTAATCCGAAGACCAGACTCCCTCGATCCATGCCCTGGGCAGCACTTCTCAAGAGTTGTATCGGCCAGTTTCTCACTCTCTGAAACCCCACTTCAAAGTACTGTTGTTTCCATGGGTTTCCTTGATGCATTGTCATTCTGTCCCCGTCCGCGATGCAGTGTGTACATTCCTGCCCTGTTTTTCTGTCCTCTGGTCTGGTTGTTTCGTCAGCGATAAAAAAACCCGAGAAGAATTGAGGTTGGGGCTCCGGAACTGCTGAAGCAACGATCCTCGATGGTATCAAGTTGTACATCAAACTCCGCTGGCAACCGAATCATGGATGCAGAGGTGGCGGAAGCAGAGGCGGAATCTTGAGCATGTGGTCAAGTTACATTGATGGTCGTTGTGGCGTCACTCGGAGGCGGACGGAGGGGCCAAGGAGAAGGTGGCACGCAGGCGGTTAGAAGATCCAAAGCAGTCCGATGGAGACCAGGGTTCGAAGGGGATCCAAGAGTTTAGGAAGGAGATGGTTGTCATCAAACTTATCAAGCAATAACCGAATAATATCGTAGGAGTCTTCGGGGAACGAGACTCATCGGGATATCACCGAAGAGACTGAGTAGTAGGGACGCCGTCGGATGTTTGAGCCTAGCGGTGAGCGATGATGCCGTAGGAAGACGAGGAGAAGGTGGAAGCAGAACCCGCATGTATCACAAGAGTCTTCAGAACCGCCAGTCAAGCAACCAGGAGGATCATTGATTCGGAAATGAGCCTTATCGTAAGTTCCTGGTTATAATGTTATACACTCTCAGAGAAAGGAATACGAGGTAACCAGGGAGTGTCCTTTGCTTAAAGAGCAGTTGTCCGTGTAAATGAAGGAATTATCAAGTAATGCAAGTATCATGTACTAAGCGAAGTGGAGAAAGAATCCCAGCGGAGCTATATGCTTGATCCGCTGGTGGTAGTGGTGAAACCTGTCGTATGCACTGTTAGATCAAAGGGAATAGAATAAAATATGTTTCTTACCAGTTCCTTTACAGTGATTGTTCGAAGAAGTAGGTATGCAAGACAAGTAGCGACAACCAGAACAAGCTGTGAAATGTTAAGGCTCCAAGTGCAGGTTTGTTTACCCAGGCATACGTACCAGCATATGGGTCGGAAGTGTAAAAATTCCGGATGAGAACGACGAAAAGCACCACGGCCAATGGAATGGCAGCAATGCGGAATGCCCACATAATGGACTTGTGGCGCGTCGAGGGGCTGACAACAGGATACAGTGTAGTGCCGACGAGGAGACCCATACAAAGCCCTCCGAGATGTGCTAAGGGAGAGTAAACGAATGAGAATGAGTTTCCGGGATGGTTACGCACCGAAGTTGTCGACGTCTTTATCCGACTGTTGGTCAATGATCCTCGATTGTAACAAAGCCAAGTACTTACAAGGAATATAACCAATGGCAATACCAAATAAAAGTTCCACCGTCATCCAAGCCAGCTGAACGCGTTTAGTACCTTTCTAGGCAATGAGTCGTCAATTCGACATACCTTGCGGCGGGGACGATATTGATACTTCCAGTGAGCAAATAGGTCGACCCATGTCACTGCAACTGTTCCGAAGATTGCGCCGCTGGCACCGAGAGACGGGGCACCAACAAGAGAGAAATTACCCCCCAAAACGTTACTTCAAGGGTCTTAGCACATTTCGAAACATATAGATTCTTAAAGAACCGACCCAAAGATTCCTGCAGCGAAATAAGTAATCAAAAATCCCATAGAACCCATCTCTCGTTCAATCTAAGGAGGTTTAGCGACACTAAATGAGTATAACATCATAATTACCTGTGCAGATATTGTCAACTGTGCAAGCATGTTCAAAATGATATGAATGAAGCCCGCGTGTAAAAATATGGGGGTGATAAACCTAGGATATCCGCTTAGAGTCATGCAAAGAACGACAGGAGTTTATTATTATTACCGGAACCACTGATTTGGGGTACTTCCATGGAACCCTCCAAAGCCACAGACATCTTCGATTGTGCACAGGCTAGTTGCTGGGTTTGCAGTGTCATTGAGACCTTAAATCGGCATGCTTAGCAAACGAACATCCGAACACACTGGCTTCGTACATGGCATTAGGGTAGACGTCGGTAGACCGACCACAGATTTCATGCACGGAGGAAAACGGGCGCCTAGGTTAATCAGGGCGCTCTCAGAAGGTCCTAACATGGGATTGACAACAGGCTAAGGGACGTTGAGAACGATTCCTGGAACGAAACAACGTGACTAGCCTTAAAAGATACTGGGGTCCCCTGTGCCCGACTATTCACTACCAGCTCGTAGATAAAAATGGACACCATGGCAATGGTGAGGACATATACTGAAGACTTTCAGCTAAGCCACAAAAAGATGGGGAACGCACATACCAACGAAAGGATGTTTCTGCCGCCCGATTCCTCTTCGCTTGTCCTCTATATGCTGCTCCGTGGGATACCTTCCATCACCTAAGAAGCCTTTGAAAAGAGTGTCCTTTTCTGGAACGGGGTGTGATGGGTCTCCCGATGGTTCCGCGTATTCTGTGTAATCCGTGAATTCGGTTCCGTGTGCTCCAGTGATGAATTGATTATTGCGTACCCAGATCCTGGTAAGCTGACGTCCGACCCATATCCGCGGCATTATGAACCAAAGGCGCCTCTGACTTTTCGAGGAAGGATGAGGGACGGTGTGGCGAATCGTCATCACGATATGGTACATTCATCATAGTATCGTCTGGGTTGGGAAATGTACTTTCTTGCGGGGAGGGTGTGGGAAGGCGGCTGGGTCTCTCCATATATAAAGGTGAAATATTGTGCTGCCGAAAGTCAGCCGCAAGGGCCTCGGCCTCCGATGGTCCTACGAGCGGATTTGTTGTAGTCGGATCCCCTGCCAAAACACCGCTGGTGGTTGTGATGAAAGTCTTCGTGTCATCACGGTTGACGGTTCCCATGCTGAACGGCTCATCATGGACACCATCACCAAATGGATCACTATATCCTCCAGTTTGTCTGATGTAATTGGGCGGCATCGAATACGCCATGACTGCCAGAGACCAAGGCGAACAAAGAATATGAGAACAGCAGAAAGAAGTAGTATGGGAAACAAATGAGAAAGGTGGAAACGAATACAGGCTTGAAGTTACTATAAGTACAGGCTGTCACCGCTACATGACGTTTCAATGGGTTTCACACGCGGTGCTGCGGCACTGCAATGCTGTTACCCTTTCTCCATACGAAGATGTTTGGGGTTCTTCCATTTGTGTTATCACAAGGATCAGATCTCAGACGCCAGGGACATGAACACAGCGTTCTTCACCGCCTTAGTTGATAGGGAGACCTTCCGTTTGACTCCACCGTTTTAAGAGGGTATTACTTGGCTGTCCGAACGGATCCAAGACCTTTCTCGCAACTTCCACTCCGGCCACCGGGAGGCTGGTGGGGTCAAGCATTCCAAGTTGAACAAGTACGCTGGCTTGGTCCCAGTACCTTGGACGAGCTCGATTTCAGACGCGAAAGAAGACGTTGGAGCGACACTTACAAATGCCTGAAAGACAAAATTCGGCATCAACTACAACCAAATATTGATCACAAAAAGGCTTACTTACTCAAAGAATAACTTGTCCCCTCGGAACGCGATGACGCCGACCATTGCGATCTCTAGCGGCTTGCCTGTAGGCGGAATTCCAGGTAAAAAACTGCCTGGTTGTCGGGAATAAATCACCGCGTTTATACAGACACGCACTAATCCACTTCCTGTAACATTGAAGGTTCGAAAAACGAAACGAATTGAACGTACAAGACATACCGAAGTGTGCAAACACTTGAAGATCATTTCATCTATAATACGATCGGAGCCGACTTTCGAAGACATTAGTGTAGAAGGGTAATCAGCCAGATGCATGCGGAATCTCACTAGTTCTGGAGACCGTGATAAGCTCGAACTCGGCTGGAGTGACCTTCGCTTCTGATCAAGAAATGATAAATTACTTGGATGTCTACGCTACCGTCGTGAAATGATACTATAAAACGCGTTTTAGTTGCCTCAGTCAGGCCGATTGGTGCGAACCTTGTAGAACCTCGCAAGATCATGATATCCAACACCACCTGTCATTGTGGGAATGTGATTGACGTATGGCGTCTCTACCTAGTAGGAAGGTTGGCACCGAACCAGACTAGGATTAAGGAGGTCTGACCATTGTGGTCATGGTTTCTGAACTAACGGTTAGGCAGTTGACGTGCAAGGAGATACCTCGACCTACTCGACGCGTTTCTTTCCACAAACTCGTAATAAGTATGCATGTCCCATAATTTCTCGAGGTTGAAATGAGGGCCCAAGTATCGCTTGAGCGTCTCTAGAGTACGAGTCAAAGAAAGATTGTTGGCGGAACGCAAGTGATCATTAACGGCGCGGAGCTTGTCAACCGTGACAGAAACCGGAGCCTCTGCAGAGAAAGGGAAAGGGGGAGAGTGAGATACGAATGGATACGCGTACGCCTTGATCGGGGGGTGCACGTGTGTTGGCAGAGCATAACCTAGATTAGCTGGGTCCTCCAAAGGCAAAACTGACGCGTGAAAAGCTTCCTGAGAGGATGCGAGATGAAATGTGACACTTCCTAATGATTGGTACTTGCCCACCACTGATCATGGCAAACTCACGGTAAATAGTGTGAACCCATGTCTTTGATTAAGAATCCGGGGGATACATCTCTCGTGTCCGGGCAAAAGTGCACGATGGCCTTGAGGTTGGGCCTCGCAAGCCACGAGAGAATCTTATCAGCATCCTGGGTCGTGAGTCCGTAAGTCACGAGGCCATATTCATTGCCGGCTTGATTAATCATTGTTAATCCTGCATCATTCAAGACATCTGCGAAGGAAACGGTCTCCGGAAGAGGATATGTCAAGTGAATGACGTTGTAGCCTTCTTGGGAGAACTAAACGTCATAACCTTGGTGAATTGAACCGGGAGATAGTTCGACAGAGTGCAGACCTGTTCACACCAGCCAACTTGATCATCTGGAAGTAGCAGCAAAAGTGTTGGGGGCTCGACCACGGATATTACGGAGTTCTTGTAGAGATGGGTCCACGGTGAAGTGGTGGCCGACATGATGCTACTATCTGATGAGGAGTCTCACGAACTCCGAGTCCGTGCCTTCCCAGGTAGAGCCTGCCCTGCAGCGCTCGTGTGACGTCATTGAGCCTTTCCTGATATTGTCGAGCCGCCAGTCCACCAAAACTTAAATCTGACGACCCACATGCAAGCTGTGAATAGTAGCAGATTCTAAGTCCATTACCTTCCTGAAACAAACAGTTACATTGTTAACAGTCTACTTTAGCAGATAACGTGTCTGAGTGCCGAAGGGCGATAGATCAATGAGTCAACGACCATTAAATCCTACTGTGAATAATGAAGGAAAACAGGATATATGAGAGCGAAATGGAAGAACCTGGAACTAATGCAAGAGATTACAAGGGTGATGCGAGAGGAGCGAACTGGTCCCCAATCAAGCTTGTGCGATTTCTGCTCCTGGTTGATGGCTTCCGAGTTAGAGGTGTAGAAGGTGGGGTTGGCCGAAAAGCAGTGGCATTAATCCGAGGGTCATCTGTGCCAACGAAAGGTGAAATGGGGGGAGAAGTTCCACTATCTCCAGGGGTCGAAGAATCCATGTATATCGGTCTCGCCCACCTCGATGGCTTGAAACTGTCGAGCCACCGCAAAGTATCAACGCCGACTTCGCGGACTTGGCGGCTCCGACAAGCCCACCCCATTGACGCGTGGTTTGTGACTCTTGGTTCAGGTGGATGAATTGATGTGCGTCTCGCGAGATCGACAACATGTCGTTTGACTGGTGCGGCAGATAGCATGCGAGGATTAGATGGGAGGGATAGCGGTAGCATATAGCGTGAATCCAGCAACTCTCCAAGCACCTGCGGCGATTTAACGGATTCCCATGACGATTGATCGAAAGTTCTATCGAACAGCAGGTCGACATTGTGCTGCATCGTAAACGTATCCGTCGTAGAAATGCTGGGCGATTTCGTACTTGCAGACTGATCGATAACGGAGCTGTCGTCGGTATCCCGATCCCGATCCCGTTCATTGATCTGGCAACAGGGTCAACATCAGTAGAACATCAACACTGCCGTAACTTGCCTCCTTTCGCAACGCTTCAACACCTATCTTGACTCTATGACGTTCCCAGTCTTTTTGCAGCTGCGTTAGGTACTGTACACACTCTTCAGTCATGCGGCTCTCGTTGACTTCATATTTGTAGTCGCGCACAGCGCGTCGCATCTAAATTCAGCCAAAGCAGATTAGCATCGACTAAAATTCATAAAAATCAGAATTACTTGGAGTGGGTTTATACTCTTCATGGCTTGAATAGTGGCAACCAAATCAGAAAAGTCGTTGATCGACGACAAACGCTACAATATGATGGGACTATCAGCATATATATGAGCGAGACGTAACTGGTAAGAGGCTACCTGAAGCCACATCAACAGATCTCTGACAGGAGAGAAATGTGACGCGATTCCCCGAGGAAGGCCCATATCATCTATCCATTCTTCAAGTACAGACAGGTTCAAACCGACTTGAATCGCTCGAGACCTGCTGAAATCAGAACAAGATGCGCATGATGCCAAAACCCATACCGGCACAGGTATTTCTTCCTGGTCAGCACACGGTTGAAAATTTCACCTATCTCATATGAGCTGAAAAAGGCATGGGAAAAGTCAGGCGACTCACTGGAAGTCCAATACATAACTTGAGACCAGAACTGTATGATGAATGCAGGGTTAATATCCGATAATGTCAACAGGGAGTGGAGAGCAGTAAGAAAGGAGATCAGCTCTTGTAAGCCCTTCGACGGAGAGGCATCAGCGAAAATTGCGTTAGTCGGTGTGCGAGCGCGAGAGAGTGTTTGCCGTAAAGATGAGAGCGCCTTTGGAGTGGCTGGGGCAGGGGTTCTTAGAATCGAAGGAGAAGGTGGTCGTGATGGTGAGAAAGGGGGTGAGGACGGTACACCATTGCTTTGGGGAGGACCAGGGTTATGGGTAGTGCCGTTCTTCTTCTTGGCACTGAATGGTCTCAAAAATGACCATTCAGATTCAAATTGCACATTGTCGAGCTCGGCTGAAAGCGGGGCATTCTCTAACAATGCCGCATCCAGTAGCTGGTCTATCTTACGCTCTGCGAAGCGGATAATAAAGACTAGCAGAATTGAACAAAGGAAAATAACACATTACAGCTGTTACTCACCAAAAACAGAGTTAACAACTTGCTCTAGGAGCTCGAATGATCCTAACATTTCGCAGGCGTCGTTGATGGAGTTGTCGCATTGCATTAGATGGAGCCAGACAGTCACATTATATAACCAAAATATTAGACAGGTCACGTCTTCCGGGTGGCTCTGAATGCACATCGAGTAACTGAGGCGTGAGCTGAGGAGGAAACTTACGAAGAATCTTTCTTCGATGACGTCTGTCGCACCGAGGACTAAATCTTCTAACCAGGTTGCATCGCAGGTCAAGCATGCAAAGCGTGCCATGAGATAGAGTACATTGGCAGGTTGTGCATTCCTGACTGACACAGGAGCATTGATGATAACAACATCAAAGACATTGTCCAGGTCGTGAGGAGACCAGGCGAGCATGGAGGTGAAATTCAGTGGAGGAGTCTGTATGTATGCATTAATAAAGCTTCTGCGTGAAAGATATTACTTACGAAGGAGTCCTCGTCAAGTTCGTCGTCTTCTGAGTCGGAAAGTGTGGTCGAAGTCTCGGCATCCTGTTCTCCCCACCACTGAGCGGGTACCTCTAGCGCCTTTGAAATACTGTCATAAAGGACCCTTTGACGGTTCCTGCGCTTCAGTTGCTCATCGAGGGCGCGTCGTCTCTGCTCCATCCTTCCACCAGTCCAACCTTCACCCCTCATGGACTCTTCGAGCAATAAGGCGATATCCTCACGACCAGGAAGAACCGTGTGGGCAGTAACGATATCGAGTGGTGTTAAATGACGTCTTGTCACCGAGAAAGGCGAGCAACCGTGGGTCATTAAATATGATACCAGGCTTGGGGGTGCCAAAATAGCGGCATGGTGAAGAGGAGTCCATCCAGCTAACAAAAAGTGTGAGCGACTAGGTAGTAGGTACGTAACGTACGTTGCACAAAATACTCACCGTTGTCAGCATTTGAGACATCGGCACCCTGAGTGATGAGAAGGCGGACACATTCTTCGCGTTCGACCTCTCTATCTGATTCTGATCCAAAGCCTTGTATGGCTAAGCTGATCAACCCGAGTCCGTCTTCATCGCGTATGCTGAGGTCTACGTGTGGCTGAGCTTGGTGATCGGTGAGGATATACTGCAAAAGAGATAGATCGCCGAACAAACAGGCGCGTGACAGGCAATGGCAGACAAGGGTGCTCTTTTGTGAAGGCCCGAGACCGGAGTGCGAGGACAACAAGTGTACGATTTGAGCTGGACTAGGATACAATGGATGCAGGTCTGGTTCCGGTGTCAGATCCATGGAATGGAGCGGCGGGACATTGGCGAAGTCCATTGCTAATTCACTTCTAGCTGTATAGCTGCCTTGAGGATGGGACAACTACTTGGCTGGGCTAAGTTGTGATTGAAGTCAGTCTCGCTAATGGTCCGCTGTACAGTTTTAGTTCGGACGACAAGGAATGCATACTTTACGATGAACCAGCTTAGCTTGCGGGACTCAAACTGCCGCTGAGTCGAAGAAGTTGTGAGACCGTATGTAATTAGGGCCAGGTCTAAGACAAATAGTCAAGCTTACTTGGGTGCGTAAATAAAGCTGCATCCCACACAACGTTCGTTTTACATACAAGTCGTGCCAAACTGAACGTCGCACAGCCTGGCCACTCTATTGCCTCTCTGAAAAGGTGTCCATCTTACTATACACAGGAACATATGCATACGAACAAACGCGGAAAGCTGGTGGAAGGAAGAGAAGACGGTTCCGTAGCTTCAAGCGACGACCCTCGGCTCTCAGTTTCTTCCGAGGCAGAGGACACTGATCAGGAAAGCTCCTCGCGAAACACAGATGACGAGCTTGTTGACGGGCAAAGAACGAAATCAAAGAAAACGTTGAAGCGCAAGAGGAGAGCTACAGAGCCTTCGCGTTTCGGCGCGACGCTACAGTCCCTCCTCAACACGGATGCGCCCTCAGATCTTCCCTTGTCTCTCAAGCCCTCTGTAGCGCACCAAAAAAACGATGCCAGACTGGAATTAAAAGCACGGAAAATAATTCAAACAGAACGCAAGGAAAAGGAGGAAAAGGGCAGAGTGAGAGATGTGATCGGAGGTTGGGGCGGTGAAAGCGAGCGATCTTTGCGTAAGGTCGCACAGAGAGGCGGTAAGCATATAGCATTTGCCAACATCATGTTGCCTTGGCTCACTAACCGTACTCTTTTTGATACGTAAAGTGGTCAAACTTTTCAATGCCATTCAACAGTCACAGCTAGCAGCTGCAGCCGCCGAGGAAGAATCCAAGGCCGCCCGTGGTACTGGAAAGCCTTCGCTGCCCACACCATCGCTCAGCGGGATAAACAAAGCAAAAAAGGGCCAACATAAGACTGGTGTTTCTGGCGGGGAAAAACAGAGTGCGCGAAATTTTCTGATCAATGTTGTTTTCTGATAGTCGACATCTATACCAGGTACGGCAGACAAAGATACCTTCTTTGACATGATTCGATCTGGTGGGATCGTTTCCAAGCTGTAATTAATGTGCGTAATGCTGGACCCTCGGATGGTTTTGTGCTCAATTAACCCCTCTCTTTGAAGCCCTTCCACTCGATTGGAAGCCGTACCCTTTTCTGGGTTCAGCTTCGGTGCACAAAGTCTGCAATTGAAACCCTGTGGCATGACGTACTTGGGTCTCAAGATTTATCAAAAGGATCAACAATCTGAATCAACCCCAAGTTGGCAGGGTCGAATGAAGCTGCTAGCTGCGATTTTAGCGCAGTCTACGTGAATGCATGGAAGGTGGTCTTGTATTCACTGTGCACGCTATAGATTTGCGACGTACCGCTAGGCTTAATACTAGGGATATGTATGTAAAAGGAGTGTAGTGACTGTAACCAGGGTCTCATGCCCTGCCCTAAACTCAGCATGGACCCACTTAAATTTCTTGGGCAAGGACACCAGTCACTCATGGTTCGTACTTTCTTTCCATTTCAACTCCAGCAAACGGGGCAGGTGCTCATGCATTTCATCTAGCCTCCGAAGATTTCCATACGAAAGGATGAGTGGGAACGCCGCCTTCATGAGGTCCAGGTCACAAAACAGTGAGTACTTTTTCATGTTTGATGTTCCACACGATGCGAACATAATTGGGAATCTCTCTGAATTCCGAGATGAGTTTCAAAATTGCATGTATTATCTGATTCCTTTCTATCCGAATCAGCTTGTTTCTTGATAACTGATATGATCTTTACTCTAGTGATCTGAACCGGCTTATTATGGATTACCTCGTGATAGAGGGATACAAGTCTGCAGCCCAGGAATTCAGTGACGAGGCAGGCATAATTCCTCCGGTAGACTTTGAGTCTATCGAGAGCAGGATGGTAATCCGTGAGGCGTTACAACGTGGCAACGTTGAGGAAGCTATCACTCGTGTAAATGATTTGAACCCCGAGGTAAGTTTGGTATTCGTCATCGGAGTAAATGTAGAGTGGGAAAGGATTAAAATGTTTCATGCACCACTCTCAGACTTTGTGAAGTCGGTGATGAGATTTGACACAAAACTTCAGTCTTCAATATGATCTTTCTTTTTCTCGGATATTCGTTGATTGGCGAAATGTACTGAATCAGCCTACATCTTTCTAGATACTGGATACGAATCCTTCCTTATATTTCCATCTTCAGCAACAAAAGCTGATTGAATACATACGACACGGGCGGATTGGGGAAGCGTTGCAATTTGCTCAAGACGAGCTAGCGCCGCGTGGGGAGGAAAGTCCGGAGTTCCTCGCAGAGTTGGAACGAACAATGGCACTGCTTGCATTTGATTCATCATCATCGGCACCACCCGCAATTACGGACCTGTTGTCTCCAGCGCAACGGATGAAAACGGCGGGAGAAGTGAACGCCGCCATTCTGGATAGTTTCGGGCAAGGGAAGGAAGTGAAGCTCGTGCAGCTTCTGAAACTTCTCTGTTGGGGAGAGAGTATGTTGAGTGAACGCGCGGAGTTTCCAAAGGTAACACGATGCGGGCTCCCCATCGCATGAGAGACACGCTGAGGTTCTTGGACAGGTGGAGGTGCACGAGGGGATGTCATCCGGCGATAGTGGAGT
The DNA here is from genome assembly GCA_038091135.1 of Leccinum fibrillosum. Taxonomy (NCBI): domain Eukaryota; kingdom Fungi; phylum Basidiomycota; class Agaricomycetes; order Boletales; family Boletaceae; genus Leccinum; species Leccinum fibrillosum. The sequence continues at coordinate 2,093 of JBBPNI010000674.1, read as the reverse complement.
AGATACGATCCGAATACACGAGTAATGGAAAGCACACGGCATAACATTAGCACGCTTTTTTCATGGCCACGCCTACCCTCGTCTCGTCATGTATCAGTAAACTTCCATTTCTGGGAGTGACATTGCCATGTTGATTATGTCAGCCACGCCGCCTGCAGACCTTCCAACGGCCCATCAACTTTACCGGCTCGTTGCGCATACATCCAGGTCCATTTCGCCAAGCATATCTTCTCTCGCCTCTTTACCTTCTCGTTCCATTCTCCCCCCGCTTCTCCCCTCTTTTGTCTTTCCCAACCACCACCAATCCCTTATAAATATCCGTCCACCCGATCGGACGGCGTTGCCAACGCGTGCATGTCGTCCCATACCATGTCTGAGGACACAAAGTCGAGCACGCACAGAGGTCGTAGAGTCCTTGTACTCGCAAATCCAGACCCTGGTGATTCTAGCAGCGACGATGGTCTTCCCGGACCACCCCACCCCTACCCTCAGACCCCCAACCCGTCCTTGCCGCACCCCCCCACTCCATCGATGCCTCCACCAATCCTACATCGTGTCGTTGCCAAACCTGCCAATCCGATTGTAAAAACTGATCTCACTTCTTCCCATTCAAACCCCACTCTTTCTTCGCCCTCCAGCCAAAGCTCTAACGCCGTAGAGTCCACCCCTCCCCCAAGCACACCAGGTCAGGCAGTCCCTCCTGACATTGCGACCACCCTATTTACCCACGATGACGGCTTGACCGTGAATGAACGTCATCCCGACTTGCCACAACCCTCTCGCATGCAGAAGATAACCGAGAAACTCTGGAAGCATCGGAGGGAATCTTCACATCGTCCTAAGGAGTCTGAAAGTTCGCTTCATGTCAGGACCACCTTTCTGCATATTATAATCCCCTCGCTGACAGTCGCATATAGTCACCGACACCCTCTTCCAATTTGCCTTCCCAAGAAAGGGTTATCATGGTTACTCACGACTGCCATGCTTTCACGGCAGTCGACGTAACACCCGCAAGCAGTGCTGCTTTTGTTTGGGAGCGCATTTTTACCGAGGTTATTTTCTCTTTCTTTTGTTCGCGATCGTCACTAACTGGTTTTCTATAGCTCAAAATTCCGGACGATGATCAAACCTCTGGATTTGCTATTTATCGTACCCAAGTCAACCGTGCAGCTGTTGGCGAAGCATTAACAAACGATAGCTTGCTGCGGTTGATCAGGGAGCAAGGAGACGGCGAAGGCAATCTCAAGTTCCTAGTATGCCATCCTCACGCGCGAGTTCACGAACCTTCTTTGCCTACCTCCCCAGTCAGGACAATTCCTCCCCCACCATCAGTTTTTGGTCCGTTGGTCCCTCGATCAAAGGCTTCGCAACCCTCTCGGCAGGAGAGCATATCATCAGAGGATCCGACTGGTTATGAGCCATCTGCTGTGTCCGATGACTTCGATGATGCAGACAACCGAAGCACGTTACGTCCTCGTCAATACCCACCCAACCTACCGGGTGCTTTTCCTTCGCCGTCCTCAAGTACACAGCATCATCCTCGACAGCCTCCTTCACCAGTGTCTACGAGGGTACCATATTCCTCGCCCATAGATCGACGCCGCCAGCCCGATATGAGCTCTGGAGCAGTCATGCAGCCTTCTCAGTCTGCTTCTGCGCTGGAAGACACCCCAACCCTACCTCGTCGAACATTTCGTAGAAGTTCTAATGCAGGAGAGAGAGAGAAAACGCCGCGGGATGGTGAACGAGTAGATTTGATTGATGTGGAGCGGCCCCGTGCCCTACCCAATTCACTAGTCGAGAAAGCGAAAACGCCTCGCTCCGGAGGCGTTGGTGCGCCCGCCTCCAATGAAACCGTTGCTCGGGAACAGGAACTGATTCCCGTGCGAAGAGGATCCACTTCACGGTCAGGCTCGCGGAGAAGGCTTGCTATTGAAGCACCAGCACGGGGCGCCGTTCGTCCGCCCCTAACTCCATCCCGTAAAACGGGAGGAAAGGTCGCTCCAACTGGTTCTTATGTCACCTGGATTGCAGCGGACCCTGTCTCTGGTTCCACCCCTAACAGGACCTTGAAAAATACACGAAGCACAGAG
>JBBPNI010000673.1:0-17866 GCA_038091135.1 Leccinum fibrillosum | reverse complement strand
AAGTGGTCCCCGAAAAGACCAAGGTCAACCTGCTGACGATCCTGAATAACTTGTTTACGCTTGTACCCGAGTTGTCGGACCCAGCGTCGCCCACCTTCGGAAGAGTGTACGAACTGCTTTCCCACTTGTTCCTTGCGTTCCGTACAAACGGTGCTCGGAGCGCGCTCACATCGACGTTCAACCAACTAGCGATTGTTCACCCGAGTCTCAAAGATCTCGCATCCTTGTTGGAGTCGCTCAACGCATGTTCTACGAAACGAATGAGCGAACCCGATTTTGATCGTCGACTCGCGGCCTTCGCAGCGCTCAACGAGGAGCGCTACATTACTCTCTGTCCTCGTGACTGGTTGCCGGTGTTGTACAACGCACTGCATTTCGTTCAAGACCCGGAAGAGCTCGCGATTCGTAACAATGCTGCGTTCACGCTCCGTCGTTTCATTGGTGTCGTAGCTTCCGACGCTCCATCTGTAATTGAATCCGAGCCTATTCTTATGCGCAACGTCCTTCCCGCGCTCAAGAACGCACTGCGATCAAAGACGGAGCTCGTCCGCGCCGAAGCCCTGGGCGTCATCGCATACGCCGTGCTCAAATGCGAACGCATTGCGTCGCTTCAGGAGATGCAACCCTTGTTGGCAGGCGCTGACGACGAAGCCAGTTTCTTCAGCAACATCCATCACGTTCAGATCCACCGACGGACGAGAGCGCTTCGGCGGCTTGGCGAGCAGTGCGAAAAAGGGTATTTGCGAGGCAGAACCCTGATGGATATTTTCGTGCCGCTGGTCGAACATTACATCGCTTCGACCGCGTCGATCGACCATTTGCTTGTCGCGGAGGCCATCAATACTCTGGGTCGGATCGCGAAACAGATCCACTGGTCGGCGTATTATGGTCTGGTTCAGAAATACGTTCGGAGCTCCAAGAACAAGGACGAGACTGTTCGTGTGCATGTCCGCACTCTTGTTTCCTTGCTCGAAAACTTTCATTTCTCGATGGAAGAGGAAGTGGTTCAGGAAATGGACACCGTCGTCGCTGACGGTGAGGCGATGGAAGAGCAGGAGATCACGACCGAGATCCAACCACCACCCGTTGTTCCCTCTGTGGACGTCAAAAAGGTGTCCGACGCCGTGAACATGCGTCTCCTCCCAGCGCTGCTCGAATATCTGGAAAACCGAGACGAGAACGAGGACACCCTCCGTATCCCAGTCGCGCTTGGGATCGCCAACGTCGCATTACATCTTCCAGCCAGTTCAAGAGAAATTCAGATTGGGAAGCTGCTTACGGTACTGAGTCAGGCGCTGCGTAGCCGGTCTCAGGAGACGCGCGATCTCGTCCGGGAGACGATATGTCGAATCGTTGTCCTACTTGGCCCTGCATACCTTCCGCTGGCCCTCCGCGAGCTCCGAGGGGCGCTCTTGCGTGGTCCGCAGCTGCACGTGCTCGCATACGTTACGCACGCGTTGCTGACCCATCTTACCTCCCCCGACCGCGCCAACGCCACTTTCTTCGACCTCGATGGATGTATTGACGACGTCGCACACGTTGCCTCGGAAGTTGTGTTCGGAGAGTCAGGCAAGGACGTCCAGCATGAGGACTTCAGGACCAAGATGCGTGAGGTCAAGGGGAGCGCGTCGAAGGGACTGGACTGTTTTGCGCTCTCCGCACGCTACGTGTCGCCAAAACGCATCAGCGCGCTTCTGTTGCCGCTTAAATCTGTTATGCAGGTGACGAATTCGGCGAAACCGATGCAGCAAGTAGACGAGGTACTTCGACGGATCGCGAGCGGACTCAATGCGAATGCGCGCCTTGACCCGCCGGAGCTGTTGGTACTGTGTCACACACTCGTCAGCCAGAACGCCAAGTTTTTGCAGGAGGTAGAGAGGAAGGCGACATCGAAAAAAGGCAAAGGGCGAAAGGACGACCGCATCGTTCAGACGAAACGAAAGATCACGGCCGACAATGACCATTACGCACACAATTCGTATCGGTATGTCGATTTTGCATGCGTATATGCTCATCTGGACTGATGTACTTTGGGACAAGCTTTGTTTTGTTCGGACTCGATCTGTTTACGACTGCCTACCGACGATCACGTTTCGACCTCCACGATGCGCAGTTGTTGACGAGACTGGAACCGTTCGTGAACTTGATCGGGAACGCGCTGTATGCAGAATCCGAGGCGGTGATTGCTGCAGCCCTCAAGGCTGCTCCTTGTATACTCCAGTGTCCCTTAAAGGCTGTTCCCTCGTCAGCACCACTCATATCTCGCCAAATTCTTGACATCATTCGTTCCGTCGGGAGTTCAGAATCCGAGTTGGCGCAGACCGCATTCAAATCCCTCGCCACGATTCTGCGTGAATGTCCGACCTCGAACCTCAAGGAAGAAGACCTGTTGTTCTTACTCGAGCTTCTCGCGCCCGACCTGGAAGAACCGGCTCGGCAAGCGAGCGTGTTCACGCTACTCCGTGCCATCGTCGCGCGCAAGCTTGTCGTGCCCGAGCTGTACGATCTGATGACAACCGTGTCGTCCATCCTCGTGACCTCGCAGTCGGCCCACACGCGCGAATCCGCACGGTCGCTCCTCCTCCAGTTCTTGCTCGATTATCCGCAGGGCGCGGGCCGTCTGCAGACCACGTTGACGTTCTTTGCGCGGAACCTGTCGTATGAGCACGCGTCGGGCCGGTCAAGCGTGCTCGAGCTACTGCAGGCGCTTGTCAGCAAGTTCGATTTGGGTCTGATGACGAAATATGCCGAGATGCTGTTTGTGGCGCTGGTGCTATGCATGGCCAACGATGCGGAGAAGGCGTGTCGGGTGGCTGCAGCTGGTGTAATTCAGGCGTTGGTGCGACGGTTACAGGAAGGAAATCAGCAGCAACAGCAACAGAAGCAGCTACTGCAACGAACAGTGATGGTGCATTTGCACACGTGGGCGACGCAAAAGGACAAGGGGGTGTTGCGAGGCGTCGCGGTGCAGGTCTATGGGCTTGTCGTGGACGCGTTGCAGCGCGCGGCAGCACCTTATCTGGACGTCATTCTGGATGACCTCGGAGCGGTCGCGGAAAGCATCTGTCAATCCTTGACGGGGGAGGGTGAGATGGAAATAGATGAGGACGAAGACGCGGGGGAGGGGCTGGATGGAGAGTGGTATGCGACGTACCAGACGCTTCAAGGCTTGGGCAAGGTGCTGAAGGTGTTTCCTGAGGCGACGACGGAACCTGGAAGGGTGCGATGGCCAGCTATCGTGCAGCTGCTGGCTTATCCGCATGCGTGGGTGCGGAGCGCAGCATGTCGGTTGTTGGGGGTTCTCTTTGCGGCGTCTGCTACTACGGCGGAGGAGGATGCGGGCAACGAGGTGTTGACACATGCGGGGATGAGGAACGTGGCGGACAAGTTGGCTGCGCTGCTCAAGAGCCCGAATTTGGAGGCTGCCATGGCGTTGCAGGCGGTGAAGAACCTGTTCTTCGTGGGCAAGTGGTTCGCAGCGCGACTGTCAGATGGTGATGAGGAAAAGGGTCACGAAAGTGAAAACGAGGAACAGGATGAGGATGAGGATGATGCCGACGACACGCAAGGGCAAGGTCGATCGGACGCGCTTCCCTGGATATTCTCCAAGCTTTCTTATCAGGCTCGATCTGCGCAGATCGCGCGACGAAACAAGTCGGCGGCTCCGGTGCGTTACACCCTCTTCTGTGCAAATTCTTTCCCCCTGACTGTATATTCTCGATTTACGGATTGCAGGCGAACTGGGCACTCTCACCGCTCTCAGTGTTGCGGTTCTTTGCGGCGATGACGTCATTCATGGAAGCAATGCAAGTCGAGCGGTTCTTGCCACACATCCTCACGCCTGTCTACCGTATCACTGAGGAAGACACCATCCGGGATTCGGGGATGGGTGCGTGTGATCCGCACTCTAGTTGGCCACGTCCCGTGATGGCTGACCCCTTGATTGATTATCTTAGAGGAACTGAAGACGACGGCGATCGAGTTGCAGGATCTCGTCCAGACAAAAGTAGGCACGACGGTGTTTGCGAACGCGTACAATCGGATTCGACAGGGGGCGGTGAGCGTGCAGCAGGCGCGGCGGGTTGCACGGGTGACCAAGGTATGTCATTGTTTTTTTTTTTTTTTCTGTCGAGTTGATCCGCGGTCCACCTTGCGTTGACATACGTCACGATGCTGTACGTGTTTGCTTACGCTCGTGGCACAGGCGACGACAGATCCTGAGGCGACTGCGAAACGCAAGTTGGCGAGGAACGCGACGAAAAAAGAGAGCAGGAAACGAAAGAGTAGGACGTTTGCGTGCGTATTTATTTCTCTGGTGGGTGCGCAATGTCGAGCTCACCTCGAGTAGGGAAAGCCGGGGCCGTTTGAAAAGACGGCGGGAAGCTTGAGACTCTCGTAATATCGGGGGCATGTGTATTTTGCGAGGCTGTTGATCAGTGATGGCATGTTGGGCACGCGGAGATCAATGCATGCGTTGATCGACCCTCGCGACGCGTCGAGGAGGCATGCGATCAATCGGATTGTGAGTCTGTGAGTCTGACGGGTCTGCTGTCACTATTATGAGGGAATTTCCGAGGGTCGTGGGGCCCCCCGTGGCTTGGAGTCTTCTTTCTATTTCTTCATGATTCATTTTGCTCCTTTTTCTTTCGTTCCGAGCCATGCCTCCGGCATCTTCATTTGCAAAAAATAAACTTTATGTTTGTCCCTCTGGGAATACCAATATTAAATTGGTGAGGATGACTCGGACCCAGCCTAAGCGAGCCATGCATGATGTGCATTGCGAAATCAATTGCTGAGATGAGTCAGTCGGCAAACCAAGCGTCATGCAAAGTCGCGGCTGCCGCATCTCAAGCGTTGGGTCTCGAGGGTGCGCAGTCAGCGCTCGCTAACATGGCTTGAGAGAAAACTGTATTGTATGTAGACTGCGGCGGCGGGAGCGGCCGTCCGCGAATCCGGATGCGGCGCAAGTCGGATAAATATAGCGTTAGAGTTGCCTAATTATACTCCAGCGGACAGAAGCCGAGAGTGTGTACGTTAGTGTACGTACGTCAGAGAAAGTGCAACACCAATCGTTCCGCGGAATGGAGAAACTCTAGAACTACAAAGGTGAAGAGAAAAGAGAGCAAGCTACGACACTGTTCAGAGAGTTTGTGAGGAAGTAAAACAGGATGGTGTTTGCAGGAGAAATCCATGATTGAAACCAAGATATGATGAAACAGGAGAGGCGGGCCACGACCTACAGAGAACACAATGGCGGGAGAAGAGAAGCACGGAAGTGGAGTGTTTTACTTAAAGAATGCACGTAACAAGAGCACACGGGGGATCCGACATGAAAATGACGGCGGGATAGCGGACTGGGCGTCGTCCTATTGTGGCGGGCGGACCCGAAGAGCATGCGGCGAACGAACGAGTAGGTGGTATGTACAATACATGGCGCGGGAGAGTATGGGGAGGGTATATTTACTTGGGAGAAAGCGGCGGGAGGTCCTTCGAGTGGTAGAGTGACCAGGAGATGCCGTCTGGACAGTATGCGGGCGGGGGAGGGTCAACAAAGTCGACGGTAGCAGGCGTGACGGGTGTGGTGGGGGTCGGGGGAGCGGTGTCGTCCTTGCCAAAGTAGTTCCCGGCGGGGGTGGGTGAGAGCGGGGATGGACGGTGCTTTTTCTGGGAGGGGTTGCGGTCGAACGGGTTGTCCTTTGGACGGGAGAAGGGATCTGGATCGGCAAAGTCCCAGCTACCGTTCTGCTGACGGTGTGAGAGACGGAGAGGCTTGCGAACTGGCAGACGTCAGCGATGAAACAGTTGGAATGGAAGCACACGCGTACCGAAAGCGAACTTGGAGGAGGCTTCAGAGGGAGCAAAGGAGGGACGTGAACGAGGGAGAGACTCGTCTGATTCTGGCTGGGGGACACGACGGAGACGAAGGATGAGCCATGCAACGAGCAGGGCCATTAAGATGCCCACGACAGAGACGGTGGCAGCGACTGCAGCGAGGTCTGAGCGAGTTGGATTAGAGTAGACCTGTGGAAGGTCTGAATCAGCGGCTGTTGGCTCTGGGGCGTTGTCTGAGAAGGACATCGTCAAAGGAGCGAATACAAGAACAAGAAGAATTTGTGGTCATGTCTGAATCTTAAGAAGCGTCGTTTCTTTGCCTTTTCCATCTTAGTCGCTCTGGCACCAGCCTCCTTGGCAAAAATCATCAAACAATTCCCGTCGCAAAAAAACCGCGACAATTCCGTCATCCAACACTGGCTCGACAGTTCAACCATGTACGAAGACGACGGGCCCACTTCCATCCCTTGGCGCGAACATGTCCTTGAAGTAGCAAACTGGGACATCGCCATCAAGATCGCACATTCCAAACTGCTCTCCACCAGCACAAACATTCGTCTCGATTTTCTGCGCGACGACTTTGCATGGCTCGCCAATCAGGGTATGTCTTCCGTACACTTATGTTTCACTCCTTCGGCTGATAACCCTCTTCCCAAGATCTCACGCTCTCACAGATCCTTGATGTCTTCAAACTTCTTACAGAAACGTACCCCCGTTATATCGATACCTCATCGCGCGATGCCGTAGAGCACATCGGCATGCATCTCGTCCAAAAAGACGAATCCGCCAGTGGCGCACCGAAGCTTGGAGTCCTCGATCATGTCCTCGGCTGGCTCGCAAACGAGGTAGCGCACATATCCAAACCAATACCGAGGTCTGTCCCGCATTTGTCTTCCCTGTCTGTCACATTAAGCTGTCTCCCCAAGTTCTTACGCAGCTCCGGACCTTTTTGTCCTTCTGAACTGGTCCTGTGGCCTTTACACAACCTGTCTCTCCGCGTCTTCCGACTTTGTTTCGTCCGACGCCTGGCGAACCCTCACAACTGTCCTTGCCACCCTCCTCGACCTCCTGATAAATCCATCTACACGATCGAAACCCTCCATGCAAAAAAGCGCCCTCGTTCGCACACGCAGGGCACTTCGTTCTGCCCCAGAACGCCTTCATGTTCTCATGTCAACCCTAGTCGCTCACGCAATATCGAGCCAAACACCTCTCATATTCGTAACTCTTTTGAGCACAGCTGTCGATGTCTTGATCCGGCTCAAAGATATCAAGGATCAGTCGCTGAAGCAGATCCCACCCTCCATCAAGGTAAGCGGCTGTTGTCCCTCCCCCCAGGCGCGCTGCTCGACGATTTTACTCAGGAAGGTATCATCAACCTGTACACCACTCATGTCGTCATGTCTAGGATCCCAGTCCCTGCTCACTCTTCTGTATGTCTGCTCACCGATGCGCGTCAATCTACTCATCTTCTCCAGAATGCACTGTATGATTTTATACATACATCCATCTCTCCCGATGACCTTTCTACCTCGATTTTACCGACGATGGAAAAGGCTCTCCTTCGCTCTCCCGAACACTCCCTCAGCGGTAGGTTATCTTGCCTACCTCATGCATTTATCGCCTGCTTCATGTCTTGTAGTTATCGCCGACTTTTTGCTCGCATATTCACACCCCCTCGACCCACCTATTCTCAAAAAATTCCTCACCGCCTCTCTCAACTCTGCCAAATCCAGCAACCCCACAGTACGCAAAAATGCTTCGGCACTCTTCAACGTTTTGGTACCAAAATTCCCTGCAGAGTTTATGGAGGCTGCCGTCTCCGAGGTGCTGACACTCCCCCTGACCGGAAAGACAACAGGGATCGATCACAGGATAACGCTATATACAATGCTCACGATGGTCCCTAAGCACGACGCCGCCTCGATGACTTTGTCAAAGGCTCTCCCGACGCTGATCGTCAAAGAGACAAATGATGCCGCGACTTCGTTGCTCGTCCGCACCCTTCCCACACATCTGAACCACCTGCTCGCGTGTAACACGCGCATTCCGGTCGACGTCACAGTGCTCATCGCCAAGGAGATGGGCAGCACCAAGCCAGTGATAAAACGGGCGTTTGTGAGCATCGTTGGTGCTGCATTGTGGGATCTCGACGTTACAGATGCAACCAAAGAATTTTCAAAGGCGATCCTCGGTGCATTGGAGGGATGTATCAAGGCAGTAAGTTCGAATCCACTGGGTGCGCCCGCAGGTCCTTTGGAGGGATATGTCGCTTTGGCCATCCTGCTCGGTCCACTTTCCGTTTCTGGCGTCTTTGGTAAGCAATATATATATATCAATTTTAGCTGTCACACGTCACATTCATCACTGATATAATCGGCTAACTTTTTGACTTCGAATGACGTTTTTGATTAATTCCGGCGTCGGATTTATATTGTTTTTCTATTTTTGTAGATGACATCGCTTCGCGGAGCTTGACCGTGGAAACACTGACGGGGACCTCCACGAAGCCATCTTTCCTCGTGTGGGACAAGGTCTATCAGAAGCTCAACGACGCCGAAGACGCCCGGTGGCTCCTCCGCGCCGCCGACCTCGCCGTGCCCAAGCTCGAGTCTGATCTTGTCAGGAATCAGAACCTGAGGTTCGTAGCAGTATATATGCAGGCGTCGTGGATATGTTGACTGATGAAGAGACCCTTTGCAGGGTCGCGTTCGGTTCCGTATTTCTCCATCTCGCGATACACACGCCGTTTTCGGACGTGCGAAGAGCCACGACGGCCGTACTCGTGGAATCGGTGACGAAGCGACCAGTGCTTCTGAATGCGGTACTTTGCGATGCCCTGACTGCGTCTCTGAGCAGACCCGTGAACGTTGCATCAAGTTCCAAAGCGGTGGCGGCTGCTTCACCAGGGGAGGAACAAGAAAAGCCTGTTGTTGTGGACAAGCAGAGACGGTATGCAGTCTTTGTACTCGCCTGCGCCAGCTTTGGGGACGGGGATAGGCGGTTGGAAGATGGTGACAAGAGGGCGCGGGAGGAATTGATCGTGAATTGGGTGGTATTGGCGCACCACCCTGTAATCTGTACGTCCCGAGTATCGTTCTTCTGACCGTTTTTGTGATGGTTAACAGGTGGTGCGTCCCGGATGCTGTGGATCGAGTTGTGTCAGAGGGCGGGCGTGGATCCGCTCGCGGTCGTGAGTGGGCATGTCGATTTGGCGATGAAACGTGTCCTTGAAGCGTCCATGTCGGATCCTAAGGTGCATTTATGTTCCGTTGTTTCGCGATCGCTGAGCTGATAGGCTTCGTCGTTTTGTGTACTCGTTCTTTGTCTACGTGTTTGTGTCTGTGGGTATATGCGACGCGCAGCTGGGCTTCGCGGAAGCAAGTTACCGTGCGATCGGCACCCTGGGGTTTGTAGCTCCGCACGTCGTATTGCCGCGTGTGCTGGAACAGCTCCGGACGGACATCAACGGCAAAAAGCTGATCGCGTTAACGGATGATGACCTTGGCATTTGGGAGACGCCAGAAGGGACGATGTACGTCGATGGTGAGATCTCGATCGTCGCGCCGTTGTTATTCTTTGGCTGACCCGTTCTGGTCATGCGCTCTTCTTCTCTTCCTTCAACGAATAGTGCTCGCGACGCGAAAACGGGACGAAGGGCCGAAAAAGGGCAAGGACGCAGACATTGCGCGATGGGAAGCCGAGCTGCGGCACAGCATAGCGAACAAAAAGTCGTCCAAGTCGGGCGGAGGGCTGTCCAAGGAAGAGCACGCGTTGGTGCAGGCGCAACTCGCGAGAGAGGCCGAGGTCCGGAAGGCCGTCGGTACCCTTCGAGCGCAGCTTCTCCGTGGGTTCGCGTTTGTCCGGAGCGTGGTCGAGGGCGGGGGCGAGAGCGTGAGGGGCTACGTGAGGCCTATCGCAGAGTGCTTGCTCGAGGGGGCGATGGGCGAGCAGTGTGCGCGGCTGCTCGGGAATACAGAGCCGTTCGAGACATTTGTCGGCCTGACGCGGTGTTGTTCGGAGCGGTTGGAGGGCTTGCGGAAGTGGGTCGGTGTGGCAATCTTGAGGGCGTTGGAGGTGGGCTGTGTGCCCGAGGAGCAGGCGGCGGAAGGGCTGAGTTGTCAGTCCTCTTTGTGCTCGGTGCTTTTCCTTCTCTGACGCGGACTGTTTCTGTTCGGGATCTCTTTGACGCGACCACTCACCAGCATTGGTCGTTCGCGTACTGTACAGGCTCCGAACGCTTTCGGAACAGGCGCCGTTCGATGCGGCGACGTTTTCGTTCGCATTCTTCTTACTCGAGTGCGTCACGCGCAAAGGTGGGATTGGTGTTAGTAAGGAACAGCGGGAGCAGGGCGAGGATGAGGTTCTGGAGCAGGTCTCGCTTGCATTGGACGTAATCAAGTTCCATCGAAGCGAGTGTACGTCTCATTCACTCACTTTCATCTTGCCCGCTCTCTGACCCACTTACAGTTTTAGAGGCCGCCTTTCCTCGCAAGACGACGCTCGAACACGTGCTACACGTAGTGCGAGCGCAACCGCGACTGAGCAAAGATGCGTCCTCGCTTCTGATCGATCTCGGCGAGGCGATCCAGGCGAATGCAACGCGGGAAGAGGTGGGAGTGTTGATCGAGGGGACACTCCTCTCGGAGACGTACGCTCGAAATTCGTGTTTGCAAGCGCTTCAGGTAAGTTGAGTGAACGGGGTGATTCTTGCTTGCTTTCTGACGATCGGTGTTGGGGCGATGGGGAACAGTCATTTGATCTCACAGACTTGGACTGGTCGCCTGAGCTCTGGGTCGCCTGTCACGACGAAGACGAGCAGAATGCGCGATTGGCTAGTCACTTGTGGGAGGATAACGGGATGGACGCGCCCGAGGGGTTCCTGGAGGATATGCTTGCATTCCTTGGTGAGTTGGGTCGCTCATTTTGCTCACGGATGGTCTCACAACGTTTTGGTTAGGTCACGAAACGGCGTATGTGAGGACCAGTGCGGCGACTGCGATTGCGGATGCCGTCGAGCATCATCCACAGACAGGCCATGAGACGATCGTTACGCTACAGGCGCTGTATCGAGAAAAGGTGAGGTATCCCATTATGTTGTTAAGTGATCTCCTGACGCATCTCGTCCTTCACTGCCATGTACCCAGGCCAAAATTCTTGCCCCCGAATTTGATCAATACGTGAATGTTGTTCACCCTATTCGCTGGCTGAGAGATCTCACACGTATATACATAGGGAATGGTCATCGAGACAAGTTTAGATCGCAGTGATCCGTGGCCCACGCGCATTGCAATCTCCGTGGCCTTCGGCCGGCTCGCACCATCGTTCCCCGAGAAGCAGGTGGAGCCATTCTTCAAGTTCCTCATTCAAGACGAGGCGCTGGGCGATCGGTCGCCCGACGTACGACGCGAAATGTTGCAGGCTGGCGCTGCCGTCATTGACCATCACGGGGCGTCCCAACTGGCCGGACTGCTGTCAGCTTTCGAGATACACCTCGCTGGGCCAAGTCCAGCCAACGAGACAGGCGACCAGATCAAGGAGGCAGTGGTCATCCTGTTCGGCCGTGCGGCGCGACATCTCGCGGCTTCTGATCCTCGTATTTCTGGCATCGTGGACCGCCTGGTGGAGGCGCTCCAGACGCCGTCGGAGCAGGTGCAGATGGCCGTGTCTGACTGTCTTGTGCCGCTCGTTACGCTGATGGGCGAGGTTCGAAGCGGGCTGTTGGTCGATCAGCTATTCATGACACTGTTCGATGCACCCAAGTATGCTGCGCGGCGCGGTGCGGCTTACGGATTAGCGGGCGCCATCAAGGGGCTTGGAATCGGTGCGATGAAGCGGCATAATGTGACGGAGCGACTGCGCGTCGCCACCGAGGAGAAGAAACGATTCGAGCTGCGCCAGGGAGCTATGTTCGCGTTCGAGACGCTGTCTTCGACACTGGAGCGGCTGTTCGAGCCGTACATCACTTTTATCTTACCGTTGCTGCTCACAGCATTTGGTGACGGCACGGCGGACGTACGTGAAGCTGCGCAGGAGGCCGCGCGCGCGATCATGGGCAACATGTCTGGTTACGGCGTCAAACTCATATTGCCGTCGCTGCTATCCGGGCTGGACGAGAAGCAGTGGCGGTCGAAGAAGGGATCGATCGAACTGTTGGGTATGATGGCCTACTGCTCGCCGCGGCAGCTCTCGCTTTCGCTCCCGATCGTCATACCGCGTCTGACGGGCGTGCTGACGGACACGCATGCGCAGGTCAAGGTGTCTGCGAACAAGAGCTTGAAGCAGTTTGGGGAGGTGATCAGTAATCCGGAGATTCAAGCGTTGGTGCCGACGTTGCTCAAGGCGCTCGTGGATCCGGCAAAGACGACGATCGCGTTGTCGGCGTTGCTCAAGACGTCGTTTATGCATTATATTGATCATTCGTCGTTGGCTCTGGTATGTATCGTAGTTTGTCTGAGTCGCTGAAACTGACGTACTTAGGTCATTCCAATTATCGAACGGGGACTGAGAGAGCGTGGGGCGGAGGCAAAGAAAAGGGCGGCTCAGATTGTGGGTAACTTGGCATCGCTGACGGACTCAAAGGACTTTGTTCCTTACCTGTCCAGTCTGGTGCCCATGGTGCACGTCGTACTGATTGACCCGGTCCCGGAGGCGCGTGCTACAGCTGCCAAGACCCTCGGCACGCTCGTGGAGCGACTTGGGGAGAATCATTTCCCGGATCTCGTGCCTGCTCTGCTGAGGACGCTCAAGGCGGAGACGTCCGGCGTCGATCGACAAGGTGCCGCGCAGGGTTTAAGCGAGGTGCTTTCTGGACTGGGCATGGAGCGCCTCGAGGGATTGTTGCCGGACATCATTGCGAATGCGCAGTCTCCTCGGAGCACGGTGCGGGAAGGCTTCATGTCGTTGCTCGTGTACCTGCCTGCGACGTTCGGGAACCGGTTCCAGCCGCACCTGCCCAAGATTGTTGCGCCGATCCTTGGGGGGCTTTCGGACACGGAGGAGTACGTGAGGGAGGCGGCGATGCGGGCTGGGAGGATGATCGTGACTAATTACTCGAGCAAGGCGATCGATTTGTTGTTACCTGAGCTAGAGCAGGGGATGTTTGATCCCGGGTGGCGCATCAGGGTGATTTTTTGTGCTTTTGTGCGTTCGTTTTGTTCGTACTGATGTCGTTTTCAGCAATCCTCGATCACGTTGGTGGGAGAGCTGTTATTCAAGGTGTCTGGGATTACGAGCAAGCTCGAGGCTGATGCTGGGGACGAGGACGAGGTGGCCGAGGCTGTCGTGGCTGAGTCTTCGCGTCGGGCGCTGACGGAGGTGCTAGGTGCTGAGCGACGGGATCGCATTCTGTCCGCGTTGTACTTGGCGAGACAAGATACCGTCAATGTCGTTCGTCAGTCGTCGATTCATATCTGGAAGGCGTTGGTGCACAACACGCCTAGAATGGGTACGTTTGGAATGAGTATTAGCCACAATATTCTAATCCTTTATTTCTCATCTCTAGTTCGTGAAATTCTGCCTGAATTAGTTGGTCAACTGGTCAAGTTGTGTTCGAGCGACGAGTATGAGCAGCAAGAGGTCAGTGTCATATTCTCTGCGTGCTTGTGTTGTTTTTTGATCCCGTGTGTCGTGTAGACTGCGACGCGTACGACGACCGAACTTTGTCGCAAGTTTGGCGAAAAGATAGTGGGGGAGGTCATTTCGAATTTGCAGCATACGCTCGCGTCGCCTGATGCACGCACCCGTCAAGGCGTTTGCCTCATGCTGTCGGACGTTATGTACGTCATTTCTTTTTCTCGACTCTTTGGTGCCGTTTACCCTTTTCTCGTGAACAGGGAGAGCACTACCGATACGCAGCGCGAGGGACGTGAAACTGAGATCATCAACATGGTTCGGAGCTCACTTGTCGATGACGATGCGACCGTTAGGACGGCAGCAGCGAAGGCCTTTGACACGCTTCAAGAGCATATTGGGGCCAAAGCTATCGATCAGACGATACCGACGTTACTGGAGGCTCTCCGTCAGCCTGGAGAGAGCTCTGGAACTGCCCTTCAGGCTCTCCGGGAGGTCATGTCGGTGAGTAGTTGGCTCCTCTGCGCGCGTGAGGAAGATTTGAATTAGCGTGCGTGCATTCTAACTAGGTTCGGGCGGCAACGGTGTTCCCTGTCTTGATTCCTACGCTGATTTCTTCCCCAATGACGGCGTTCAACGCGCGCGCGCTCGCTGCACTCGTCACTGTGGCTGGTAATGCATTGAGCAAGCGTCTGACGGTCATCTTGAACGCCTTGGTCAAGGTACTCGAGGAAGGAAAGGGTGAAGAGCTGCTTGTAGCTTTGGACGAGGCTTTGCGTGCGCTGCTAGGATCGATAGGAGATCTGGAAGGGTTGAACACATTAATGCTACTACTGCTTGGATGGTAAGCGCGCTCCTTTGGTTCTCTCGCAGCATGTCGTCTGATTTGGGTTGCACAGGACGAAGAACGACTCGCCGACGAGACGTGCTAGGGCTTGCGATTTGCTCACCATGTTCTGCGAGGAGTCTAAGCTCGATACATCGTTATACCGGGTGGACTGGGTCCGACAATTGATCTCCCTGTTCGACGACCTCGAAGTCGACGTCCACACCGCTGCATGGAAAGCGTTTGACACGTTCGTCAAGTCTGTTCCCAAGGACGAACTAGAAGCGTTGGTCGTCCCTCTTCGTCGGACTATCGAAAGCACGGGCGCTCCGGGACGGACTGTGCCCGGGTTCAGCCTTCCAAAGGGTGTGGGGCCCGCCGTGCCGATCATCATTGCAGGGCTCACTACGGGAAGCAACGAACAGCGCGAAAACGCCGCCTATGCAATCGGAGACCTCGTCGAGCGCACCGACGAATCTGCCATTAAGCCATTCGTCGTTCCCTTCACTGGTCCTCTCATTCGTGTTGCCACGCAAGCATCGACTTATCCGCCTGGCGTCAAGACTGCGATCCTGTCTGCACTCGCTACGATGCTGGAACGGATACCGAACCACGTCAAGCCATTCTTTCCGCAGCTGCAGCGGACATTTGTCAAGTCCGTCAGCGATGCGTCCAGCCTCGTCGTACGCACTCGCGCTGCGGACGCGCTCGGCATTCTGATGCGCAGTCAACCGCGTGTGGATCCGGTGGTGACGGAACTCGTCGCGGGTGCACGAGGGAGCGAGGAGGAGATTGCAGCGAGCTATGTGTTGACGTTGTCGCACGTCGTGCGCAGCGCGGCGGCGCACGGCGGGGTTGGCGACAAGGTTGGGGAGACATGTGTCGCGTTAGTCCACGAAGCGTTCCGTGAGACGCACGAAGGTCAGGCGAGCAAGTTCATCGTTGCGGACAGCGAACTGATGCTTGGACAGACCACTACATACAAGCGATGGCGAGTCTCGTCTCGTCTTTATCGACGAACCCGCAATCACTCAAGTCGGTCGTCAGGTAAGCAAAATCTGCTCTCTGGGATATATGACGGTAGTCATCTTCACGTTTTTATTAGCGCCTACCTTGTCTCTGGAACGCCTCCATCGGCGTTGGCATCACATACCACTCTTGCGATCCTGCAACCCGATGATGAAGATGAACGAGTGCGACCCGAAGAAACGCTGTTTGAGAAACTAGGGGTGTTGCGCAGCGTGGCACTCAAGGTGAAGGAAAGCGCGGCGAATGAGCGGCCTGCAATCTCACGCCCGGCGAGAGATGCGCGGGATATTTTGAAAGAGATGGCGGCGGACGGGGAGGAGAGCTTGGTAGGGATATTCTGAGTCCACTCGGATGCGGGTCCGACGTGTGTGACCATGCATGTATCAGCGCTGGGCTGTCTATCATGACAACTGAATAAAGTCTCAGTACCAGTACCCTCGACAAGATCGACAAGTAAGTAACGTCCATCCGATGCGTGATCTGTTTCAGTTTCGTGCTACGTAGAATCCCTTCCAAGCAGCTTGATGTAGTACACAGAGTATCCGCCCCGCTGGATCAACAAATTGCCGCGTTCAACACAATCTACGCACTCTTAAGCTTCGAGCGAGCTCTATAGCTGGAACCTAAATTTAACGACGACGGTGTAATCTTCGAACTTGCCTTTCTGCCTGTCCTCCAGTAACTGCTCGGCCCACCACACATCCGACTCGCCCATTTGCTTCCAACGTTCCTCATCTGTATCCTCATTTCAAATGAAAGCGCACCCGAAATCAATCAGAACAACCCGCACGGGCTGTTCCGGCGGTGTGAAATGTATATTGAGCCTTGTCAAAAGGTCGTTCAAACTTTATATGCTGTGATCTCCGCATTGTAAGAAGCTATCATGAGGCGGTAAAATTGCTCCTCCCAGAAGGAATAGTGGGTGGATAGGGCCTCCGAGTCTTCTTCATAAATGGAATGCTCCTGTGAGTTCGGTCTGCCATTCTAGACCTGTGAGTTTCCCCGGGCATTACTACCACTCAGATCTTCGATCTCAACAGAGTGAATTATGTCCAGTAATTCATCGTCGGAAAGCTTTAGGTTTTCGGGGCGAGCCATTCAAGTTGCAGCTGCCTCTTCGTAAACGAAATTCCATGGGTACGATGGGCGGGAAGGTTTCTTGGCGATCCTCTCGTCTAGATAGCGAGGATCGAATATCTTGATTACTACCTGCTCAGCATTCTCCACTGCGTCAGGTTTCGCGAGTACGACGATGCTTTTCGTGACTGGTGTGGAAGTTTTACAGATGGTGAAGTTGACTTCACGACCATCGAGGGATTTCAGCAAAATCTTCTGTCCCGGAAAGAACAGTTTGAGAGCATCGTCGTCACCCCTAGGAGAAAACCTAGATTTGAATCAGTAAACCAAAAAAAACGTAGCAAAGCTTTCAATTTCTGCTCACCTTGTCGTTGGGTCGTCGCATATAGTACCTTTGCCATGCGGTGGAGATGCTCCGAGCCTGGCAAGTTGTGCTCATGAGGTCGATGGTTTCTACTAAGAGGCTATACACCGTTGATACACCGCTCGCCGTGACTACTCAGTACTGCAGCCCCTGTGAGGTTGGGAAGTTGAAGTTGTGTTTCTTGCCTCCTTTACATCACTGCTCTTTATCTTTCTTCCGATAATCGATATCATGATGACATGCTGATGTTTTTATCTTTGAAACGCACTGGCATATACAGATCTCGCGACAGCCTAACCTGTGCGGACGGGACCATGAAAAGAATATATAGTACACGGAGAAGGCACGGAAAAAACTGATCAACTAATAGTCATCTGTTCATACATGCCAAATACGGCGAACCAGCGCCTGCAACATTGGAACGATCACCAGCCGGCAGGAGAAATGATTAACTTTAACCACCATGGGACGGCTCCTCCCATCGCCGCTCCGTCGGGCACAGAAAACCAACTTCCAAGGTGGCACTATCGCACCAAAAAAAGAACCTTGCAACAGGAGGCGATCGAAGCTACAGCAAACGTATCAGTGTACTTCAAATTTGGAATGGTGAGACAGTAGGGTCTGAGATTTTTCTAACCTTTGACAGGTCCCGAGAGTGCGAAGCCGAGTGGACGAAGTAAATAGGTGAGCACCCACGATTGCGGGATGAGCGTCCCACCGACGGAGGATGCGAGGCTTGTGAGTTAGGGATGTCGTTCACGCATTTCGCCTGGTCGTAAGTAGTATCAATGCGTTCGGGTCAGTGGATCGAAGCAGTCCTCAGGATACGTACCGACCACGGATTCTATGTGTGTGTGATGTCAGACCGGACAGGGAGGTCGTGAAGACATGACTTCTATAAGTCGCATGTGCCGCGAGTGCCAAGTTAGCATGAATATGAACTATGCCCAATCCAATCTTTCCTATACCGCGCCCTGCACGGGTCACTCCGCATTGGCAGTTTTTGGACACACATACCCGAATGCCAAACTCGGGCTTACTGCTCCCTTTGCGAGGGTACAATAGATAGTTTGGAACACATCCTCCTCCGCTGCCAAAGCCCCGAACGCACCACCATCTGGAACTTAACTAGCGCTCTCTGGCCCCACACACACGGAGAGTGGCCT
>JBBPNI010000672.1:0-17880 GCA_038091135.1 Leccinum fibrillosum | reverse complement strand
GAACTCAGCAGCCACCAGGTATATAAACCCAGCACTCTTCAATTTTAATTCCCACACTCTTTCTTCCCTCAACCACTACCATCCCTCTTCACCACCACAACACTTCAACACCACAACACTTCCATTCCATTACACTTCCTTATCCCTATAGGATATCATTACTTTGGTAAGTCCATCACTTTTTTCTTTATTCAGTCACTGACTTACCTCAATTTTTCTTCATAGACTTTGCACTATGGTTGGCAGTAAGTATTATGTTGTTTCTTTTGACTTCATACTAACTTTATTTTCATTATAGGCTTTCCACTATGGTTAGTGGTAGATGATGGTAATTTTGTGTTCAATATATATCAGATATATGTATATAGTAGTACCAAATGTAAATAGTATAGTGATCAATGAATTTGATTTGATTATAATTTTGGATATTGGCATTGCATGAGCTATCTAGGAATATTTGGACTGGACTGGGTCTCACTGTCAGGGTCTGTGTCACTCTGTCACATTCTGTCAGACTCTGTGTCACTCTGTCACCAGTCTGTCACAGTCTGGGAGTTACTGTCTAGATCTAGCCAATTAGGAACCTTGCTGTGGACATCTGTCACCCTGGGGAAGCTGTCCGGTTCTGGCCAGATCTGTCCAAGTGATGGCTGGTTTGCTGATAGGCTCCGACATCCACAAGTTCCGCATCCATCAGTCATGTCTGAGATAGGAAAGTGTGTCCCAAAAAAGACGGACAAGGCCTGAGCTGCCCTCAAAGACCAGCTAGCTTCCAAAAAGAGAAAGCAATGTGATGATCTTGGAGACTCAGATGAGCCCAACCGAGGCAATGACCGTGATGAAGCTTCTAATGCCGCAAAAAAACAGTGCCGACCTGACCAGGGCAACAACAAAGCTTCTAATGCCATGAAAAAACAATGCCAAGTCAGTGTCAGTAATGCATTATGTGGCTCGAGGTGCTGACGAGTTTGATGACACGCACCCTGACAGAACGGCAGGCAGGAAGCCTCCAAAGACAGGGAGACCGACCCAGGTGGTGAATCTGGTGACAAAGTCCGAATTACCATTGACTCAGATGATGACACCGAGAACATTCCACAGACTTCTGGGGATGAACTCAGTAAGTACTAATAGTGGTCGTGAAGCATTACTTCACTTACCCTTGTGTGCAACAGATCGGTTGATGAAAGATTGGCATGCACCTGTCTATGGTTTCTTTGAACCAAAGCCGCTGATTGTTGGGGTAAATGGCTGCCATGCCCATGACTTCTTATGTGGTGCATGTGGCTGTGGCAGGACAATATGTAGATACTTGGACAAAAAGGACATGAAGTCCACCGGAAACTTGAGGAAGCATGCAAGGAACTGTTGGGGGGTTGAGCTCATGAAGACTGGGGATAGTGCAAAAGATGCCACCAAAGTGCATGAGGCACTTGCGAATGCAAAGGGTAACTGCAAAGATGGATCAATAAAATTAGTGTTTGAGCAGACAGGCAAAGAATGAGTGACTTACTTGCATTGGGCACATACCCACGAGGAAACATGGTACACTACATGCCACTTTGATAGAATATTGATGAGCTGACCTGGGACCGACAGACTACAGCGCCGTGATTGTCCGCTGGGTGTCTGAGAGCCTTTGACCATTCTCTATAGTTGAAGACAAACATTTTCAAGCATTAATGAAAATGGGACAGCCTCATTACTACTTACCGTCAAGATGGACAGTTGCCTGAGACATTCGTCTTGTCTTTGCATGGACCTGAAAGAGAATTGCTACAATGCTGAGGGTTAGTAACCATCTATACCAATTCAATGGTCGAGCTCACGGTGCTTACTAGGAATATAATGGGAAAATGAACTTTACGACGGACACGTGGTCATCACCCAACCATTGGGCATTTGTGGCCTTCTGCATACACTTGGAGCATAAGGGAAAGCTACTGTTGATGCCATTAGACATCATCGAGGTCGCCTCTGTGAGTCACCTACCTTCATGAGCAGATGCCAGTGATGGTTAATAAAATGACAATAGTCGCATACTGGTCTTGAGCTTGCGACGGCATTCGTGAAGATGCTAGATGAGTTTGGTTAGTACCGGGTATCCAAAGACATCCGATGCTAATCTAGCCTAAATATTGGGTGTAACGTGTGATAACACATCAAATAATGATGCGATGATTGACTCACTGAGCGATCTCATACCGGCATTCGCAGGTCCCACGAACCAGACACGTTGCTTTCTGTACATCATCTTGATAGCAAAGTCTTTACTACATCAGTTTGACACCACAAAGATGGACTTGAATGGAAGTGGCGAGTTGAAAGATGAAGAATTGAATGAGACTGGCGATGGCGATGGTGATGGCATGGAAGATAAGGGCGATGGCAACAACAATGAAACCGTTCAAACTGATAACGATGAGGGTTGGGTTGACAAGTCCAAGGAACTCTCTGCCAGAGATCTTGAGGAACTAAAGAGAACAACACGCCCTGTTAAAGTGGCATTGCTCAAGGTATGGACGAGTCATAAGACTACTTACCTTCAAATCTAACCTATTCCCCAGACATAAAAACTAGGCTATAAAATTATTCATTCCACCACTATCCTTCTCCCAGCCTGGCGCTAGATCTTCGAAAAGTTGAAATTGAAGCTGACCTATCTTCCACATGCAACATCGAGAGGCAGTGGATGGTATTACCCAAAAGTGAGAGCTTGGATTGAGGAAGTTCGATCTGTCCAATAAGGAGTAGACAGTTGTCGAGCAGCTGCACATGGTGTTGATGGTGAGTCACAGTGCTACATAGTGCACGTGTATGTGTAATCCTTGTGTATCACTGCTTACATAATCACGAACTGCCACACTAGGTCCTCAAGGATGCTATGCTTTTCTTCTTGTAGGAAACACCCAACCTCGCTACCATCATACCGGCAATGAATCACATTGATCATCAACTCTGAACGTTCACCTGGGACCAGAAGTACTTACCGTCCGTTCACACTGCTGTCTCACTGGTGAGGAAAATGCTCAACTGTTACTACTCGCTCACAGACAACTCCAAAGTCTATCGGATCGCAATGAGTGAGTGCTTGAGCTCTATCTTTTAACAGTCAGTCGGTCTACTAACTGATTACCCTTGAATAGTTCTCCACCCTCACCACAAGCTCACTTACTTCAAAAAGATGGATTGGGAGGCCAATTGGATATCAACAGCAGAAAAACTCGTGTGAAGTGAGTTCGAACGTTCCTACACAGCCATCCAACATGTCAATAATCCCGAAGACACAGAGGATAATTCCAACAAACGTGCCAACAAGAAGTTGAACATGTTTGATTCCCTCCTGGCCCTTGCCCCACTGAAGGTGAGCAATTTGGGGTCAGAGCTCGACCACTACTTCAGCGCTGACATGGAGCACGTTACTGATGCAATCGGATGGTGGCACGAGCGCCACCACACCTATCCATCCCTCTCTCGCATGGCACTGGACTACTTAACTGTCCCTGGTATTTTTTTTTTTTTTGTATTGTCAGCATTCATGGCACCATACTGATGAGCATAAAATAGCTATGTCAGTCGATGTTGAGCGGCTGTTCAGCCATGGCCGACTACTCCTGTCACACGTCCACTTGCAGCTATCCGTCCAATCAACATGTGCACTTCTGTGCCTTGGTACCTGGAGTGAGCTAAACCTTGTCAAGAATGAAGATGTGAGGAAGGTTGCTGAGCTGCCAGAGATCGGGGAACTTGAAGATAGGCTCAAGGATGGTTGGGATTTGATTACATTCTAGTATTGTAGCTTGTGTTATGGTGGCCCTAAGTAGTATTTTATCTCGTGTTACTCTGTGCATAACCCGCAGGTAAACCCTCCATGGGTTATCCATGGATGAATTTGATCTGACCCATCGATAACCCATATCCTGTATGGAGGGTACAGATTTATGGCGGGTAAGGGTGCAGGTTAATGCTGTGGTACCCACAGGTTACCCGTGCTCTTGCCTAGACTATATACATGATATGTAAGCATTGAGTCATATCTGAGTCATATGTACTGCGGATGAGTCATAATGAATCATGATCAGTAAGCTGATCAATAAGCAAAGTAATAGGATATGAGTCATCATAGAAAATGAAAGAATAGTCTAGAAGTAAGTTCTAGACTGATGACTAAACAATCTAACTCTGATTGTTTCAACAGTTGCCATCATTCCCGCGGCATTGCTCGGTCTTTGTGAATTCTCTGTACACTAGTAGTGCTGGTATGTCTATGTGTACTCTTACATTAATATACATGTCTGACTGAGGCGTTCTAACAGGTCACTGCTCACATCAATCACCCAACCACTGAACAACGTCTTGTCATTCATCGTCGTCATCGCCATTGTTCCCACAGCATTGCTCAGTCATTGTGAATTCTCTGCACACTGCTGGTATGTCTTTTACATTAATGTAAATATATGTCTGACCAAGGCATTAGCCTATTTCAGTTGCTCACATCATCTCATCTAGTTCACTCTGGTGCTTTCCCTCCAGTGCTACTAGTGCTCCGCGACTTCGGCCTTCCAGCATGCAGGTTTTGTACTTGGCTGCTCGCTGCTACAGACTTCATATCTGAGCAGTCTCGACAGACTTTGTGTTCGTCTATGAGGGCTGTTCAATCCTTGTATAGATTCAACACTGAGCTCTCGTGGTACCTATAGTGACAATCGGAGCAAGTGGATCAATATGGACCACCCATTGTTATTTTTCTGATACAGGTCTTATGGCACTTCTATGTCGGCATGATTGTGTTCTATGGCTTGTCAACATAACCTCTACAGATGAAAAACAGTATTATGCCCTTGCTTTGCTTCAGGAATTCATCCAGCATATTCCTAGTAATATGGCTGTGGGTCTACTTTATGACATTGGATGCCAGTTGGACCACAGTTGCCAGAAGTACAAGTATTTTGAGGAGCCAGTACTCTCTCACTTCCAGTTTGCTATATCAGTCTTTCATGCATATGGACATCAATGGCCATGTCAAGTTGTTCATCACCCTCGAAAACATCAAGGCTTTGGTTTATAAGATAGAGCTGTTTGATGGAAACTCAAGATAATGATGCTGGTATGATCTATCAGCTGGGAGCTTAAGGAGAAAAAAATATTGCATCTTGCAAAAATATGGCAAGCTCAGGTGGTACATATCAGTGGGTTATAGGAACTCTCAAATAAGTGGATGAAAGTCAGAAAATCAGACCTTGCTTCATGTGGAAGAGAACACTGAAGATCAGCTCTTGGATGAGGACAATGATGGGTTATATATTTATGATGAGGATGAAGATGTGGAGTTGTTGGATGCTTTGGAGGATATGAACTTGATAGGAATGGAGCTGCAATCAATAACAAAAACTAGGGAGTTGACTGAGTGGGAGGATGAAGAAGCACATGACACTGATAATAGTGAGAGAGACAGTATAGAAGAGATGGAGGATATGTATATGGTTTTCTCACACTCCTGCTGGTCGTTATCAGAAGTAATATCTAAAATATAGATTCTATAACCTATGTATTTATTCTTGACTATTGCTAACTATAAAAAATTGTTGCTGGATAGCCTATGATCATTTAATATTTATCTATCATAAGGCTAGCTGACAATGGGCTGTGTATAAGCTTATGCATTGAATATTTATTTGTGGATAGCCTATGGGAGGGACTGGGTAAGTTCATATATTGAATATTTATTAGTGGGCTAGCCCGTGATGGGCCTTGGGTAAGCCCACACAATGAATTTTTATCTGTGGGCTAGCCCATGATGGGTCTTGGGTAAGCCCCTGCATTGAATTTTTATTGGCAGGCTAGCCCATGAGGGGTCTTGGGTAAGCGCATGCATTGAATTTTTATCACTGGGCTAGCCTATAATGAGATTTGGGTAAGCGCATGCATGGAATTTTTAGTTGCATAATGGGCCTGGAGTAAGCACATGCTTAGTACCATTTATGGATGGACACCATAATGATTGTTGAGATGCACAGAATATTTATTGTGGAGCTAGTGATTTTTGGATTGCATTTAGGATTCCTAGTGTTTGAGATTTTTGATATGCTAGAGTTGAGATCTAAATCACTGAGTATAAGAACCACCAAAACTGTCCAATACAGAATGGAAGCCACAAAGGACCCCTTGATAGCCAAAGATTTAATTGGGTATAATTAGGAATCTGACCAGCATCATTTATCCTTTATGATGCCAAAGTTGTCAAAAAATGGAGCACAAAAAAGCCAAAAACAGCCAAAAAGGACCCTTGACACTCATGGGCCAACCTAATAGGGTATAGGGATCCCCATTTATAGCTATGGGCTTCCTGGTGGTGCTACAGGTATCAATTTGGGCTAGCCCAAGGAAAATGGTTGGTAAACCTGATCAGAAATCTATAGTGGAGCATGGGCTCTTCCACACATGTCATTGGGTTAATCCAAGGACAGGTCAGGGTGGTCTTGGAAGACCAACCTTTAACTACCTGGTAGGCCATATGCTCCCACCAAATATGAAGGACCTAAGGGGTCCCAAAAGTAGGTGACTGAAGTGAGTCATTTGATATTGATTATCAATCAGTTGATCGTGTCGAGGCCTGAGATATATATGAACTAATTGAACAACTACTACATATACATGTATGGGATCAGATGAGCAAGAGATCATATATGGGGTACATGAACCACATCCCCCATATGAGATCCATTTAGTTTCATCACCTACTTGAGTAAACACATGCCAGTGGTTGCCCAATGGACTTCACTTGCATTGAAGTGTTGAACATAAGTGACAAAATAGTTGGTATTCATCAGGCAGAAAATGAGCTTTAATCTGGGCAACAAGTAACCTATCACTGGTGCTGAGTATAGCATTGTGTAATAGTAATGCAATTGATCATACCTTCAATACCTTTCTGGGGCCAATCACTTTCTGGGCCAGCCTGCTGCCCAGAAGTTCAATGCTTATAGTTCATGTAGGTGATTGCCAGAGGAGGGGATGCACAGATGGTTTGCAAAGAGTCTACTTTGTTCCCATCATGGTAGAGAAATTGCTGCACACACAAGTACCATACTTGAATTCGATTGAACAGTAGTGGATGACATAGATCTGCAGTCTGGGTGCCTAAAACAAGATAATCTGTATGGTGCTTGATATGCTGCAAAAAGAACATATATGATGAGGCTTCTGGGTTGGGGACAGCACCATGTGCAAGAATATCTACAATAGTAAAGTAGTCAATAATATGAGGCCCTGGATATGCTCATGTAGTCATGAAGAGAAGGGGCCTCCTTGTCATCCTTGTGATCCTCTTGGAGGTTGACATTACTATGCCAAGCCTCAAAGAACATGGCAACGTCAATACTAAAACACTTATTTGAATAATTGAGATGACATGTGATTGCTTGTAGTAATTTTGATTGTTGTCTAGCTGAGTGGGGACTTTGATTTCTTGAAAATAGAGTGGTGGGTGCGCCCACCAGGTAACTTGCTTTAATTTTGAAATATCTTCCCAAAACCCTTGATACCCTACCATGAATGCACCCATTTGATGTCGTGATCCCAGGAAAACTTATGAAAATGGTGAAAGAACAGTGGGTGAAGAAACTGTGAGGGGCACAATAGTGGTCATTTGACCCAAAACAGCTCAGGCTCAACAACACTGTTTAAATGCAACACCCTGATGATCTTCAGAAAGATGTTAAAATCCTGCAGAGAGTACTTCTCTAATACTTGTTAGATGGCCCAGAGTGTGTCTGAACCGACATTAGTAGAATGAAGAATTGAGTTGCCAAAGTTTTCAGATGTTGCTGTCATGAAGGGTGGCACTTTGGGATTTGTGCCTGTTATGAGGCATAATTTGGGCATGTCTGTGTACCTTAGGTTGCCAACAGAGTTGTTCATTATGATCCAATGTGTGCAGCCGTCTTCATGGATGCCAAGAGATCAAGGAGCATGATGTATTACAAGGTCTTTCAAGTGAGTCATTGAAGTTGATCTTAATGAATATTTTGAAATTATTACAGCACTGAGAGACAATGATTGATGCCTGTGTGCTCATTGAGTCAAGTAAAGAGTAGAGGGTCATCACAATTGTCTGAAGTACTATACTAGGCTCTACTGGAGGTCAAGGAAAATAATGTAAATATTTTTCAAGTTGAAGTTGATGATGTTGACGAATCTTTCAAAGTTGTTGCAGCACTGAGAGACATTTGATTGAGCCAAATGAAGAGTAGAGAGTAGAGAGTTGGTGAGGTTGTCACAATTGTCTGAAGCACTATACTGTTATGACTGGCCTTGGGTAAGGTCAGCCATAGACCTACTAAACCTGCTAACTCAGAGCAAGGCAAAGAGATGGTGTATAAGGCCAAAGGTCGGATAGAGGTGAGGACTCCCTGATAAGGGTGGACAAGGACTCAAAGAGTGAAGAAAGAGGGTCTATTGCATGGCAAAGACGGAGCTAGCAAGTGATACTGTAGGTAGACCAAGATGAGGATTGTGGGAACTACAGAAGCTATCTAATATAGCTAGGTGCGTCGTACACAGACCAAGATGAAAGGGGAAGCTAGGAACTAGGGTATAGTGAGGGGAATCTATAAGTGGATGATAAGAGTACATGTGAATGATGAGAAGATGCAAAGTCGAGAAGAAGTCGGAGATTGGAGATCTGCAGTAAGAAGGGTGAATGAGAAGGCTGCGGAGCACTAGGGTTCTGGGTAAGTGAGGATAGGAGATAAGAGATGATAAGAGATAAGAGGAATAGAGATACTGAGAGATAGAGAGATGGAGATGAGTTGGAGATAGAGAGATGGAGACGAGTTGGAAAGATGGAGACAGGAGAGACAGGAGACAAGAGAAAGACAAGAGACTTGGTGAGACTTGGTGAGGAGGGGTCGGAAAGTCAGGGTGGCTTGGGAAGGCTTCAGGAATATTTGAGAATGTTCAGGAAGACTTGGGAAAGCTTCAAGGAGACTCAGGAATACTTGTGGGAAGCCTCAGAGAAGGAACAAGATAGGGGCTAAGGGATAGGTTGTAACATATACCACTCAAAGGATCATCTCGCATCTGGCATGTCTATTGTGCAATGGTGGGATGTCAATGCTACAAGATATCCTGTTTGGAGCTCACTTGCTTGGGACTACCTGGCTATTATGGCCACTTCCAAGTTGGTCTTGAGTGAGCATGCATTTTCATTATTAGCAATCACAATCACTAAATGTCACAATTGGCTAAATAGTGATATCATTCTTCAATACCTAAAATGTCTCATTCGACAAGACCTTCTGTAATAGCAATACCACTCAATAAGTGGCCTTGGGACTATCCTTGGCGCAAACCAGAGGGACAGTGGGGACAGAGTGAGTCTGGCCCTTGTTGGAACCATTTTTCACGATCCACCACTGCCAGGTAAACGGGTGGGCACGCAGATGGTGAGCGACGAAAGCAGGGACTGAGGGGGAGGAAAGTAGTGTAGACAGAAGGTGCCTTTGGGGAAGGTATGAAATCTCCATTACAATGGTCCCATCATGTGGCAGAGAGATCACCACAAATGCCATCATAGCAGTACATATGTTTGAGTATGGAGTACTTCAATCTAATGTTCCCCCAAGAAAATTACTACATTCATGGAAAAGGAAGCGACCAACAATGCCATCCACACCTGCATCAGAAAATCTCTTTGTTCTGTATACTGCTGTGCAGGTCTGGATAGAGCTGAAGAACTCCCAGGCAAGTCCAGTCTTGACAAACCTATACAGACACTCTTGTCACTGTGGAGTTCTGATATATTACTAGATCAATCAATCCATATTCGGACCACACATCATGTGATCACTAATCTAAAGCAACCTAGAGATGATTATGTTGATGTATTGTTGCGTCAATATATTGCAGTGCAGGCCTGATAGAAAATTACTTCAAAAGACAGCATAGCTCCCACATCCACCTGGTAAGTTGGTCTGTGAGACGTGGGCCATGACAAGGATCTTTGAGAATGGCCTCAATACTAAGCATAAAAATCTCAAAAAAGACAAGTATGCCTTTGCAGAAAACACCATAAATATATTATCTGCCCCATTCAGCAGTGCATATCTGCCAAGCACACAGTTCAGCTGTGTGTTCGTAATTAGAGATCCACACAAACATGTGATCATGATGAGAAAAACTCCACACCAGTTGCTGTGACAGCAAGATACAATGGGTTGTGGGTATTTACACATTGCAGCAATATATGCCAGGCTGTTGTCCATGGTGTTGTAGTACCCATTTCAAATACATGCTTGACATTAATGAAGGGGGTGAAAAAAGTCTAATTGTGAACTGGTAGTGCAACTGGCAACTGTGCCAGTTGCATTGGACCGGAAAAAGAACGCAAGACAATATTATGTGTTTAAAACATTGACAACTCATTGTTTGTACACATGGTAACAGAGGAGGTTTTCCCCCAATACTTGCAGCATGGCCACTTCCAGAATGTTGACAATGTAGCTTGCTTCTTCTGAGTGAAACAGTATCTATTGTAGATGCTGTTCAGAAGAGTTTGTTTGTTATTGTGCTGGGAGGACAACCATATCATCAGTTCAACCTTAGATATAAATTCCAAGTGAGTAATACTATGAAGCACCAACTGATAAGCTGAGAAAGCTTGTGGGGGTGGGATAACCACTAAATAGGAATTGTAGGGTCACACTGGAGTCCACTGTGAATAACCAAGGGAAACAGAACAGAGGACTCCAAGGCTTATGTCTTGTGGCTGTAAATATTGGCAAACAACTAGCAGTCACAATTAGCCACAACTGTGGGAAAAGTAATCACAACTCAAAGAAAAGAAGTGTAGAGGTGTGTAGAGTGACCACAAGGGTCTAGAACCTACCAGGGTTTATTATACCCAATGCTTTAGTAGGGGAGCAGTCATAGCAAGCATGGGATTGAGATACAACTGTTACTTTTGGTGATTTTGCAGAGGATTTCATAGAGTTCCCACAGTCGTGGCTGATTGTGGCTGCCAGTTGTTTGCCAGTATTTATAGCCACTAGACATAAGCCTCAGAGTCCTCTGTTCAGTTTCCTTGGTGACTCATAGTGGACTCTAGGTCAGTAGCAAACAACATTACAGAGGACTGCTACATTCCTAGATGTGCTTCCAGAATGTTTGTCAGCATTGCCTTCTGAAGTATTCTTAGATGCACAACCAGTTTCAACATTCCCAGGCCTTCCTATCTCCTTGGTTGAGAGCTGCTATTCCCTTGATTCTTCTATACTTCAATACCAACATTATCTTAGGACTCAGATGAAGTTCATGCTGCATATACAACACTAATTCACCTCCTCAACTCCAAGAATCAATGTTATCCTGATCCTCACAGGACTTCTATATGACTGGTCAATCCTTATCATGGTACAAGGTGAAGACAAAGTAAAGGCGATAAGCAAAGGAGAGAGAGAGAGAAAAAAGACACAGAGAGAACTCAGGAGACAGTTGTAACAATAAGTCTGGATTAGGTGACCATTTACTTAGAAGATGATGATATGGTGAGTTAGCCCAATTATTCTGCATGAAAATGTCAATGAACTGATGCTTCCACTATTCAGGTCTCGAGCTTGACAGATTCCATTTGCAAGAACCTATCTTTGATGGCATAATGCAAATTGTGATTGACAAACCCAAGGTATGGAGCAGTGGCGTGAGGATATTGTCTAAGGTGTGCCATGCTTTCCAATGGGAAAGAATATTATCACCTCTATCCTTTACCATAAATATAAGGTGAAAATTTACACATCAGATCCTATGACAGCACCATGGGTGACACATTGAAGGTAGTATCAGGTGAACACTGGTGTTGTCGGCATTGTGAAATCAGTCAATTTCCCCAAGGCCTTGCATCATTATTGTTTGATGAGTGAGAATTTTAAAAAATGTACTGCTCAATGTAGGCCCTTAATTTCTGAAACAACTCACTTGAGTTCCAGATAGAACTGCATGTGATCATAGACAGAAATGACCCTGGCATCATGCTCGCAAACAGCATAAAGAGGGCAACCAGGAGCTGTTAATCGAGTCAGCAAGGAGTTAAAACATTTGATAGTACTCACTTGGTCAACCTCAGCAGTGTGTGTCTTGATCTCCAGTTTCAAGGTCCATGTGGTCAGTAATAATGATGATACATATCGTGACCACAGGCTGCATGAAAGGTTTGAGGAGCTGAGCAACCATTGACAGCCATTTCTATACCTAAATCAAATGGAATGGTTAGTGTATCGAGTCCACCTTGAGGATAATAATCCTGCAATTGCAAGCTCCACCAAAGTGCTGTGGACCTTGTCCCTGAGGCCGGCCAGATGGAGATGCACAAGGAGTGTGCCCAGACTGAGTATCAATGGCAAGGCCTGACAGTGAGACATCAATGCACTGACTACTGGTTGCAGAGAAACAAGTTCCCGCCATCTTGACAAAGAGAACAAAATTGTTAAATAGAAAGACGGCGGTTAGAATGACAGAAAACCGAGTGCTACACACTTGAACTCCGAGGTGGTTCCCTGACCACAACTTCCTCCTTGGTGACACTATGCATTTCCAACTCCACAACCAGTTGGATTTGCTTGGGTTTAGCAAAGCTACTGGTTGTCTTCTTGGCCATTTGGTGGGTTTGAGCCATAACCAGTGAGCACGGAGTGTATTATTGAGGGTTGGCAAGGGAGCAAGTTGATGACTGAGAATGAGGAATGTGGATGCACCATTTTTTTGGCTCCCCATGACATCAAATTGTTGAATGCTTAGCATAATCTAGTGCATGATAGTGCTTAGACACTCCAGCCCAATGTATATCTGCACCTCATAGCGTACATGACCTTATGTTGTGTAATATATAGTTGTAGCTCCGCTTCAAACTCTGCTCCTATGTAAATATATAGGCAGCCCATATGGCACCACAAATATAACACTTTTTCCTCCCACTTTTGTGTGACCACCAAGCAACTAACCAGATAAGCAGTAGTGTTCCACTCTGTCATTTACATGCCTGCTTGTCACAAATAATTGTAGTCGAGATTTGGATGTTGCTTCAAGAATCAACATTGAGTGTCAGAGCTGTCAGAGTCAGTAGTACTAGTGTCACAGCTGCGCAGTACTGTCATGTCATTGTGAACCAAAGCACTGTCAACATCACTACAAAGTGATCTGATTGGCCTGAGGGCCAAATAGTGTCAAACACTGGTGTGATTACTGTCAATTTTTTTTTTCTCTTTCTTCATCTACTTACATTTCTTTCGATAGTTGCCAGAGTGTGTGTAAAGCAGGTGATTGGCAACAACCAGATAATTTTGGCCAAAATCCACAGTAAGGGCTGAGGTATTTATTGATGTTAGTTAATCATCATGGGTGGTGTGGTAGGTTTTCTAAGTAGATATACTCGAGAATGACCAGCATTCTTAAATTGGTCATATTTCAATGACACCTGAATCGATTTAGATGAAAAAAATATGGGCCAGAAGCCAGGAATCTGTAGTATTCTTTGGTTACAAAATGTAACCAAACCAGCAAAATACCAAATAAGACCAAAATATCAATTTTTGTTGGCCTTGGTCTGGTTTTTTCTATATCAGGAAATTTCCAGGACCGCTTTCAGACCGGTCTTGCTCAAATAAGGCAAAAGACTGGACTAGGCTGGACTTTAAAACCCTAGTCAGAGCCCCTGAGGGCTCATAACGTATTGAAAGGCTATGCTTGAATCCAAAGAGAAGAGTGGCTGACAATGAAGTGCAGTGTGACAATGGTCTAGTAGGATCCAAGTGTATTGCATTGCCACTGCTGTCCAGGTACGGGCATTTGCCTATCTCATCCCACAGTATGGTGCATCCATGGACTCTTGGCTAATGGTGTATAATTTATTTGAACACTCTACAAAGTTCTACTTGAACAAATACTTCAATAAGTATATACATCTCTGCCTTTCCTCTTGATAACCATAACTTGTTGGGTTTTCATATCTGTTCTAGTATCAGTAATGCAGTGTTGAGGCAGTGTACTGGATAGCTTTCTGCTATGCCCTATACCCACAGTACTACATAGTCCCTAGTGAGTAGGGCATGTGGCAGTTCACATATACTCTTTAAAGTTGATGAGCACCTCAGGAACAGACAAAGGAATCTCAATACAATGGCATTGCATACAGAGAAAATCAAATTTTCAATGTCTGATGCGGTTTGGAGCCTGGCACACTTGTGGTCTCTTGGGACTCACTGCCAGCTGGACAAGATCTGCAAGGATCTAAAGCCACCACCCCCGCAATTATCAAGTGTTCATGCATAGCCTGCACATTTGTGTTGTCATTTAATATTTTTTCATGTGCAAGCTGGGTAGCCTTCTTCACCTTTGCATATATTCCATTGAAAGCAAATTGACTTGACTCAATGGAAACCAACTGTTTGTTTAACTGTTAGCTGTGGTCAAGTTGGAATAACTTATTTGACCTGCCACAAACTTATGAACCCTAGTGACTGCAAGATGATGTATGCAAGATAACAGAGCACATGAGCCATTTGAAGATCTTGATCCAGCCACACTGTGCACACACATCAATCCAAGTTATCATACTCAGCCTGAGCAATCATTTGACAAGAACTTCAAGCTTACTGGCACTAGCCCAAGTAGATGAAATAAGGCATCTGAAAGAGATATGAGGAAAAAAGAAGAAAAACTGGCAAAGGTGGGGGTGATCTCAGGAATTAGAGAATGCTTCATAGAGCTTTAGAGCTGGGTTTTCACCTTATTGGCCAAGGTCCAACTTGGATTCAAAGATTTTATCAGCCACCAAGGCTAGGTGGGAGGAATCCACCATGAAGAAACCAGCTGACAAAGATCTGATGGGGAACTGACAATGAAGTGTATGCTGTCCATAAGATGTTTCAATGAGTGGTGCTCGAACCAATATAACTATACAGTCACTTGTTATTAGTAAACTTTGAGGAATTTCTTGACTACATACTACCATTACTCTGTCTTCATTCTCATGAAAATCATGCCGCAAGTTGTATCCGGAGAGTGGATCCCAGAAAATCAGGCTTCTAACGTAATTGATCTGTTCACCTGTTGTGAGTCTCTTGCTAGGGATGATCCACGGGTGATGCCTAAAGTTGACGACATAGACATATTGCTAAAGAAGATTGATACCATAATGGATGATTTTTTACTCATTTGGATATACCATTGGAGAGTGGGCCTCAGGGTAGTGGAAGTCAGGATGATGACACAATACAAGTCCAAATGCAAGTCAGACTGTGTATACTTCAGCTTGAGTTATCTCATTTAGCTATAACCTGAACATCAACCAGATCTACTTAGTCTAAGTTTACTTGAATTTCAAGCTGGTCTACATATTTGTGGAGATGCTCATACAAGATGTCATTTTCATTTTCATTTCTTTATCTCTACTATAGGCATGATAATACTAATTTAAAATGTATTTAGACTATTGATAGTTCCTTTCTTGAATAAATTGCATTCTACTAGGGCTTTCCACTGGATTATCTTGATAACTCTATTCAAGGGTGCAGCAGAACTTATTTGCACTCATTTCCATCAAAAGGGATGACTTTCTCAAGAACCTTCAAAAATAATTTTTTGATGGATGCAGGGACTTGGAAGATAGGAAGACAGGCTCAAGAAGGCGAAATAGAAAAAATCCAAAAGATCACAATGTACAGGTTCATTCATATAATTTCATCTAGCTTTCTAACAAGATATTGGGAAAAAAAATGAAAACCTTAGGGCCTCATTGAAGGGGGAGGGAGCAGCTAGCTGTAGTAGGGGAATGTTTTTAAGAAATTCAATGAGTTGGCTGGAGGGTGTGCATTCTGGAAGTTCAGCCAATTGCTCCACATACATACACTTGGTCTACATGGAGAATAATTTTTGCTTCCCTTGGGGATCGAGGGAGTTAGGGTGTTAGTTAGCTTGAAAGGAGGATATGGAGGAATGAGAGGGGTTAACAGCAGAATTCAAGCCACTGACCTACTGAACAGCGACAGCGACAGCAGCAATGGCTTTGCTTGTTTCAACAGAGTCATCAAGCAGTTGGTGTTTCTTATCTCTGAAATCATAAGCTTGACAACTCAGGCTATACTAAGAAGACTAACCTCGATTTTCTCTATAACTCATTGTTTTGCTTCTAAAGTATGGCAAAGTGTTGTCAATATGATGAAATCAACTGCATTGTAAGACAATACAGTGGTTGGAAGAAAGAAAGTGAGGAATAGTGGGTTGGTAGTGGATGGAAGGAAGTGAGGCACTCAAAAATAACCTGGTCAGCCCAAACTTATTTAGGAAGTGATTGACATCTGGATGCCATGTTTTTGTATATTAACCAAAAGAGGGGAGAGAAAAAGAAAAAGCAAAAGAAAAGAGCATAGAGACAATAACAGCTATACTACTGTGACATTTCTAGAGTCTTAGCTTTGTCTGGTGGATGAAGGGGAAGAGAAAAAAATAGAGTACCTATGCTACATATTTGTAACCACAAGGTCCAGTGGATGAGAGGTAGGAAGGTAAGTTCACCAGATGATAAGTGAAGAAAGCTTTGGGGAGTGGGATAACCACTAAATAGGAACTGTAGGGGCACTCTGGAGTCTATGTGAGTAACCAAGAATGATATTGAGCAAATAAAATGAGCTACTGACCTGGAGCCCACTGTGAGTAAACAAGGGAAACATGGGGAATCCAATGGTAATGGTTAGATGGGCAAGCAGACAGTGGAAGCAAAGACCTCGAGATACTTGAATCCAGGACGCTGTTGTAGCGATCAAAGGAGTCATATTTGCATGCAAAAACCCACTTGAAATCAATGACAGGTCAATCATTAGGCCTTAGAATGAGAGTCTATGTCCCATGTGGTGTTGAAGGAGGGGTGGTCGAAGCTCCTGAATTCTGGTTATCCTCTGCTCAACTTAAGCTTACTTTTGCTGATTCCACACTGTTCTCATTATTTTTACTTCATGCTCTATGCTACTTCTAACGATCACCTGCACTGGTACCAACTTGCAAGGAAGACATAGTATATCACTGTGTATTCCTGGCATGGCACCACTAATACTCGACTGCTCATATTGTGGTGGTAATTATCATAGCTATTGAAGTAGCATAGCGCGCTACAAAGTCTACATTGCTCAAATGTTATGAGTACCAGATGAAGATAGGTCTTGCTGAGCTTAATTAGATCATCTGTGTAGCAGTGCACAACATTCATTGAGCTTTTTATGGATTCCACTGATGCACATCATGTGGGGTGGATGACATTTGTGGATAGAGGCACAGTGGGCAACATTTGTGGACAATGGCATTTAGTGGAGTGGACACAGGCACAAAGCACACTCAAGTCCACATTATTGTGACAACTTGGGGCCTATTTGGGAAGGGTTGCCACATGAATATAGGCCCCCTCATTATGGTTGTCGCCCTCACAGGCACTACATACACTGGCAGCAATGTGCAGTCTGTCTAACATTCATCACCTTAGCAAGATGTACTAGATCTACAATGGAGCAGTGTAGAAACCTTGGGCACAACTGGTCACCAGAGCTTTGTCTGTCATATTAATTTGAGGAATGTTTATATGATCTGGATACTCTATGTGTTACTACCTGTTACAAATCTCTTCATTTTTCACTTTTCAAAGTCACGTGACCTGCTTAGTCAGCATCACGTGACCACTTATATACTTCATCTTTCGTTTCTCACTTTTTTACTTTTCAAGTCACGTGACATACACAGCCACAGGTCACATGACTTATCCTGGTAGCACCCGCTGGACACTTACCATAATAGTTAGCACAGCTTATCCAGACCGGCCCTAAGCTGGTCTGTGCACACATG
>JBBPNI010000671.1:0-17912 GCA_038091135.1 Leccinum fibrillosum | reverse complement strand
CCACGAGATCACATCCCGTACTACAGTCGACTCCCTCATAACGCATACCAGGGATAACGCATACTCCCTCATAAGCCGTAGGTTTTTAGATTTCCCCAACTCCTTTTTGTCGCCCTACGGTCTCTCCAATAACCCATGCTCCCCAAAAACATACATTTTGAGCTGTCCCGACAGGTATGCGTTAGGAGGGAGTCGACTGTACATAGTACTCGTCGACGAACTTGGAACTAAAGCACCGTGTGAAGAGGTGCCGTTGTAATAGCCTGCGTGGCAGATGGAAGCCATTGCTACTTTCCGCTGGCAGGTGCGTACTAAGTGGGTCGTCGGCGTACTGGCAGCGATGCTAAACCACCCGCTTGCATACCGTGGGAATTACCGGCTGTCAGTGGTACTCCGTCTTGCCCAGTCAAAGAGTACATTTCAGCGGCGTCGTGCAACTCCGAGGGGCTGGGCCAGGAACTCAAAGCCTTGAACCGTTTCTAACGGTACCTTTCCGGTATCGGACAATATGATGCAATGTGCACGCATGGTTCTGGCCACAGCCTGAAACCGCCAACGCTCTTGCTGTGCATAGATTTGGCGACTATCATGATTGTATAACTCGGGTCAACTGTTTGACAGCACTGACGACTCCTGACTGAGTAGCTGTGTCTCGTGGACCTGCTGGGTGGCCCCTCGTTCATATCCGCATTCCGGGCGAATCATGCAACAATCCTCGCAGAACAAAAATCCGGATTTATGATGCTGTTGAGCCTTCTGCCAGCCACACATTATATTGAACGCTGTATCACCACTGGCAGATTCGCCCAAGCTTTTGGGCCCCTGTACAACAAATTAATATGGAACTGGCTATAGTAAGTCATGTTTATTAAATTGATGTTTCGTCATTCATACAGTACCGGTATTTTGCAGTTATGGGCTGCATTAAATTGGAAGTCTCAGAGAATCTAACCGAATGTTCAATTGGAACTGGACAGATGTGTGCTCTTTGCATCTTTGCACACTTGGGCTGACTAGTTTTTTTCGGGCCGATACCTGGACTGGAGGTTTCTGCAAGCTTGAGGCTCAATATATACAGCCGTGGTTGATCTAGCACCTTGTTTTCTCCTACATGGACTCCTCCCGTCTCCCATCGCTCTCCCCTCTACTCCTTCCTATGTGTGACGGCATTGCATGTCAACCGATCTCGGATCCCAACACTGAGTTATTCCCTGGGATGATGACGTTGGCACAGTCATGTGTACAGGTAATTTGTTCGAGATCCCCTTCGACCAGCTCTGATGCTACCATCACAGACTCCGTCTTCGAATGATTGCCAACTAGTCCTTGATCCATTGAACCCCCATCCGGGTTTCGTGATCCCTGGTGACATTCACATCGACAACATTACTCCCCAGTGGCCCATACCTGCTACAAGCCAAATTTCGTTTCGCAGACTCTCTGTAGGGGACAAGAGCGCGGTTCCGTGCTGGAATAAGATGTATAACGGTGACTTTGTTACAGACAGCCATCCTGCCTCTGAGGTGCCGGTCATTCACCGGCCAGGGCTGATAAATACTGAGGTCAGCCTGAATAAAACTTATTCTATGAACTTCTCACTTCCATACTTCCATAGACCATGCGTAGGCAGTCAGAAGTTACTACACACTCCACCTTAGTCTCACCAGGACTCAATGGCTCTCTATGTAGCAACCCGGAGTCTTCATCGCAGGTAGGTCACGATGATCGGTCCACATTAATATCCAAAGGACCATCATATACAACATCATAGGCAGGTTGTCCGAGCTCCTCCAGCGAGTGTTACACCTTGTGGAAACAAGTTCCTCTTAAAGCTATCGTTGTCACTGGGTCTCACAAATTCGTGCCGCAAAAGTTGTACAAGCCCTTTACGGAGACAGACAAAGAGCGATACCTTGAGCGAGTCACTCTGTCGGCACCAATCATATTTGAGACAAAGGAGCCTCTAGAATGGGGTATCTCAGTCGAGGACATCCGCAAAGGGAAGATGCGACGTCTGGTGGATAAAGACGTTCTTGTCCTGCATGACTGTGGACCATCAGTGTGCATCAGGATCAATGTGAGCTTCGAGTAACTGTCCAGTGTAATGCTCTAACCAATGATCACCAGTGGCCTGGGTATCCCTCATTCAAACGTCAGATCTCTTCGCGCAATTGGCGCAAAACGAAAGGTCCGATCACGAAAGAAAAGCTCGCCCAAGGTTTAGCCAAGACGACTGGTCAATTCATCGAGGTAAGCTAGTCTCACAAGGGTATACAGATCAAAGCTTGAATATCTTGATGGGTTTTCTAGAAAATGTCGAACAAACCACTGGAAATCGGTGCTGAGAGGAGGTGGAAAGTGGGAACCCAGCACATAGGGGTCGAAGACCTAATTCTAGTCAGCCTTCACAATGTCAGCAAGGGGAGCTGGCAACCACACTTCCGCCTACGGCACGACGTAACATGATCACACCCCGACAAATCTGCGATGAGTTCCCTCAATTTAGGCAGAGCACTACCAATAATTATTCCATCTTTGCTGGCCGAAACTGAACTTATCACTGGATGACGTCTGCCCGTGCTGAGCCAATTTTCGAACTCGGGGGACGACAACGTTGAGCTGCCTATCGTACGTACGGGACTAAACGCCATTGAAATACTCGTACAAAGCAGAAGACGGGCCGTTATCATATCCCCCAACAAGGTACTTTACCCACAATTTTCTCGACCCGTCACAGTCGTTACGGGTGAAGAACAAGTAGCACCCCTTTGAACCCCTCACCTTGTTATACCCTTGTCATGTGCGTTCCGTCTTGCGGCTCGGAGACCGATTAAAGGGTTCACGCGGCTGATAACATAGTATTCCAACGGCAAAAACAAACAATCAGGAGTTCCGATGTGACGTCGAGCCGTAAACAGCCTGGGGCCTGACCACCGCTTGAGGCTTGTTGAATTAACTCCTTCCTGGTCCGTCGGATGCATTATACGATGGGCTAGAAGTACTACATATATTTCGTCAAGAGCTTTTCGATCATTGACTGTACACTGAATTCGGTGGATCTAGAGGTGGTCTCTGCTATAAAATGTATGGTAAATGTTCTGGGATTATTTCG
Organism: Leccinum fibrillosum; assembly: GCA_038091135.1. Taxonomy (NCBI): domain Eukaryota; kingdom Fungi; phylum Basidiomycota; class Agaricomycetes; order Boletales; family Boletaceae; genus Leccinum; species Leccinum fibrillosum. The sequence goes on along the minus strand of JBBPNI010000671.1, from coordinate 14,800 downwards.
GAATTCCTCGATAACAAGTTACAGTAACATGCTAACTTTGCTAAGGCGGCAACCCAGTGCCTGTCGGAGATTCTCTAAAAAACAAAGCAAGTGAAGAAACGACGCGCGCGCGTGCAGTTGTTTTCTTTTCTCACGTGGTCTACTCTTCCATTTATTATACTCGAATATAACAAGCGATTCGTTTATTGTCCTCTGGTTGATGGGGAACAATAGCACTCTTCAGCTATAAATCCTCGGGTCTCTGACCCATCGTCATATCTTCAGTTCGCAAGCCTTCGCCGGTCTTAGGGCGCTCTTTCTACTCCGAATTCAGCTGTATCAACTATCTATATACCAATCACTTGTATCAATCATCTGCATCTCTCCGCTGCCACCATCATGAACCACGGCACTGTTGCTATCGCCATCGTCCAGCACCAGGTTACGATCGTCCAAGGTGAGATCTTGAGATGCCGCTCCCAGTGCCAGCCCATCATCTAACCAGTGGGTTGCTCCAGCTGCGCGGTCCCACAATCGCCGCGATCGCTGGCTCGACGTATGCACCTACACGCCGTTTGGCGAACGCCTGTTCCTAGCATCGCCAGTTCCACAAGCCCGCGTTGCGCCGTCCGACTTGCTAGCCGTCTTCCCATTCCAATCCCCCACCTCGGACATGATCGAGCTCCCTGCGCAAGCTTATCAGGAATATCTCGAGTCGAGTGCAAAGCACCAGCTCAAACACGAGAAGTTGTGGGGTCGCTGGAAAGCCAGGTTGCAGTGACGGCCAAAGCATTGGCCGACTAGTTCGGGCATGCCCCACCCTACAATTTCCTTCATGCTTTTATGCTCCATCCATATATGCCTTGATTATGCATACCAACTCACTGTAGCCCTAGTTCTGGTCTCTTGTCTGTATCATTACTTTCGTTCATTCATTGGATATGTCTTCTTACTACTAGTTTGCAACTGAGAGTGCTTGTTGTGCCTACAAACGTAACGTATCATACATGTCGTATCGACCGCATATCACAATAGGGAAAAAAAAACGAGATTATGACATAACAGCACGATGAAATACTACACTATCGATAAGATGAAAACAGTGAATGATAAGATAAGTTACTCGTCTGGTGCAGCATTCGGATCCCTGGAGACCTAATAGAATAAAGATCAGCCCGACGAACCAGGTAACGTCAGCATGAGTTGTGCAAACAAACCTTCACACTCCATATATCCGCAACACTGTCCACTTCCTGCGACTCTGGAAGTACTTGATCGCCGTCACGGACAATCGACGATGTCTGCAGTTTCAGTCCTTGCTCATTTGCTAAATGTAGCAAGCAAATGAAACAGAAGCTTGTACTAATGTCCTCCATCTTGTCTTTCGGATAGGATTGTTGGAGGCCGGATATTACTTGACTGAATTGCCGTTCTTCTGAGGGATCGGTCACGGGTTGATCATCGATGTCCTGAAAAGGGATTAGGTACGATCTGGGGTGACGGGTAAGATGTCTCACCATCTCTTCGTCTCCTTCCGCCTTTGATACTTTGATATCTAGCCCTTTCCAAATATTCTCCTTCAGTTTTCGGACGTCTACACGCTTTGCGCGTTTAGCATACTTGACGGATTCGGGTCGGACACGCCGAGTCATTCCTTGCGTGGCTGCCAAGAGGTCCTCTTCTCCAGCATCCTGACTGATGCCATCGCCGTCGACGTCACCTTCATACAAGTCGTCGAATGCAGGGGCATCATCGTCATCGTTGAAAAACTGGGTATTGAATGGCGCTGGTGCGTCACCGTCTGAGATGCGGATCAGACTCGTGTGGTGGAGATAATAGTGTAAAGGCTCACTCTCGTCATCCTCTGCCATACGACCCGCTGCTTGATCGGCCGCGGCCTGGGCCCAAAAGTTCTCATCGACTTCACCATCCCCAGCTTCATTGAAGCGAACCCTTTGCCCTCGCATTTTCAGCTTCGAGGATATATGTCAAAGTGAGCATTGGTTGGAATCGGTGAACTGATACACCTACAGAGAATTTGGGCTTCAGGAACAGCGTGACGAGTTGTCTACTGGAGAAATGCATATCATCAGGGAGGGTGTGTGTATCTCGTTTCTCTTCTTTGGCCTTCTTGCCACGCCCGCCTTTCTTGTTGGAAGTGAATTTAACACTTCCATAATTTGTCAGGGTGATACCAGCCCCACGATTCACAGGAGCGAAGAGTTCTTTCGATAATGTTTTAATGTCCTTTTCGGATGGCGTCAAAAAGTCAATCTTAAACGCCTCTTTCTTCTCTCGCCGTGACTTCGGAGCAGCTTCTTCGGACGCGTCCGCTGGGAACAAACATATTAGTGACATGAAACAAGGCTCATCACAGCTTACGTTTGCGTATGACCTTGCGCAGCTTCCAGTGTTCCGGACCAGCCCAGTTCTTCATGATATTCTGGTCGAAGTACCCCATGATACTACTGTCGCCATCAGCCTCCGTCATGGCCATGACAAGATTCCGTTCCGTTGGTATTCGACGCGGATCAAACTGTACGAATCCGCCGGGCCGATTCTGAGCCTGTTGACCCTCAACTCCAGGAGACCCATCGTGTCCACTTCCATAGTCATCGCCGCCGAATGCGCCACCACCTGCGTAATCATCATCAACGCCTTGATCTCCCTGGAAAAAGTCTTCGGTATGAGGCAAACCGCCACCATCAACGTTCATGGCATTGTTGTCACCGAATGCGTCGAACCCTGGTGCGTTCCCATCTCCATCTCCATCATCTACGTGACTGTCATCGCGATAGAGCGTAGAGTCGTTGAGTGTGATGTTATCATGAGTGAACGAGAAATCTGCCAGAGCGTGTGCGATGGCTTTGTCTTCCAGAATATCCAATTCAGGGAAAAAATGACCTATTATTTGCATTTTAGCGGACTACTCGTGAAGGGTGGACTGGTCACCAACTTCTTAGATAGCTCAAGTCGACGTCTTCCTCGGGTTCAAGTATCGGCTCCTCTTCGTCCACCACCTTGGCCATGGAATCGCTCGCATCAAAAACAATGCGCAGACCGCCGTCAGCTCCAACACCTAAGCCGAGATGATTCATTAGTAGCCCATGCGCACCGCCCTCGTCAAAGTCAGCGCAAGTCTTTTTGAACAATGGGTCAACGCGAAATTCAAGGTCCAGTTTCTTGCTCCGAAGTTGATTCGCATCCTTGGCAAGGGTAGAATCCGGACGATGTGATTTCTTCTTCTTCTTCGGCTGGGCGTCTTGACCATCAGGATTGTCGGACGCAGCGTCGTCTTGTTGGCCCGCTGCCATATTTTCATTAACGAGGTTGCTGAGCAGTTTGCCGGTCTCGGTGCCGACACTATCAACACGGCTGGTCCAGATTTTGACACAACCGTCAAGCGTGCACGAAGCACGTTGAAAATTGATCGAATTATCGGTGTTATTTCGCAGCAGGGACATGTCGTGGAAATAATCAATGAGGGCGAAGTTCCACGAGTTGGCGGCGTTTATTTTCTAGCAGGGAATGAACAAGCAAGCATGGTCGACGACGTGTTACATACGTTATCTGTGGCCATTTTCATCCACTCTTCGAAATTCGAGTTCATGACGTCCAGAGGCACGTTGATTACGGGGGGAGGGACGGCCGAATTGAGCTGCTGTTGCTGTTTTTGCTTCGCTAGAGCAGCTCTCGAACTCTCTCCTGTGTCCATCCTGTCGCCGGAAGGACCTGGTTCCGAGCCCTCAGAAACGAGCTGCTTGTTACTCTTTCTCCGCCTCCGTTTCTCTGCAGCGTCGTCGTTGATGTTGACCGTTCCCAAAGGGACGCGACCAGGATCCGAGGTAAAACTAGAGTCAGGCTCGAGGGCGTGGGCATCACTGATGCGTTTCTTGCTGCCATGGCGGTGCTTTTGCCTGGGGGTATCTGGTTCTGTGTCGTCGCTGTCGTGGTCGACGACGCGAGCGTGTTTTGATGGGGCCATTTGTCTCTTGTCGGCGTCTTCAACAAAGAATTGTACAGTAATTACGATTGCACGTGACTCACGCGACAACGCGTCAGGTCACGCGTCACATTTCTATTATTAGTAATACTAATAGTACTCATCGTAGAAGTGCCTTCAGCCGAGCCTCCGCTGCTCGAGCTCTTCGCTCCCTTTCTACTTTCTCTCTCATCTCTGCTGTTAGACCTGCAATACCATCCGTAGAGCCCGAAGAGCCCCCGAGTTTCTGTGGACCGCTCGGAGGCTCCTTTTTCGCCTTCAGAGGTTCTTCGACCGTGACCACCACTTCTTCGACCTTTTCCCGTTCCCTTTCTCGCGCTTCTCTCTCGCGCATCTTCTCCTTCAAGCCCTTTCTCCTTTGCTTTTTCTTGTCATCCCTCTCTTCCTCCCTCTCCTTGCTCAGCGCACTCGGGACGTGCGCAGCGCCGAACCAATCCCACCAATCAGGATGGTCTGCTGCACACCGTCGAAACACATTGCGCACCGCTCTGGATCTCGCCAGATCGTATGCCGTCCGTCGAGACCCGGTAGGACGCATCTCCAAGTCAGACGCATCCGACTCGTTTCCATCTTCCTTTTGCCATACGAGTGACACAGGCGTCGTCGGGTCTGCATGCAGGTCGAAAAGTAGCCACTGCACGACTGCCTCGTGCCCCGACTGAGCTGCAACCTGTAAAATTGAGGCCCTCCGGTCACCTGTCCACTCAGGGAGAGGTGCATCAACGCCACCGATATCCTCGCATTCGCGTTCCCAAAACCCTCTAAGGGGTTCGAGACGACCTTTGGAAACCATATCAAGCAATCGATTCCATTTCTCGCGATAGAGTTCCTCTTCTTTGGTTAGACGGGCAGGTCTAGTTTTTTCGGAACTTTCAGGAGCGGGTTGCGTCGGAGGTGGCTTTGGCTTTGGAAGCGAGGCAAGGTAAGCTTCGTCTTGAGCGCGCAGAGATTCTTCCGTGAGGTGAGAAACTTTGACTTGGACTAATTCTAGGAGGCATCGAGCCAGTTCTGCTTGAGTCTGTGTTCTGCGACGTGAATCGATGATTTTCGTGACAGAGTGGAAACATACAGGTCGACGTGTTGGAAACGGGAACGTTCGTAGTCTATCATCTCCTTTGCTGATCACGCATCCTTCATAGTCGAGGAAAATGCGGCGATTGGATACACTTGCTCGAATGAAGATGCGCTCGCATTCATGAATGTCTTCCGCCCAGTCTTGAAGCAAATTGCGGATATCCTGTCAAAGTTCTACGCAATGGACAGATGTAATATAACTGTTTCCACTCACATCGCGCAGTGCCTGCTCCCCATATCGGCGAAGCGTGGCACCGGCACTAATTGCAGCTCCCTTCGAATTATCATTCATTGACTGTGATCCTCCCTGCTTCCGGCGGGCTATATTTCTGAGCAAAGACATGTATGAGTCGAGAAATCCGGCTTACTTGTATAGCGATGGAATGTTTTATGGTTCAAGACCTCAGTCTCTGATTTTGGCCTTGGAGGTTTTCCTTTTCTCGTCTGCGGGACCTGCTGATCGGCAATACGTCCGACCCTCACTACCGCTCCTGCAAAATGACCACCTGCAACCATGAACATGGCCCATTTCCTCCCACCCTCAACGATAGCCTGCATTTCTTTCAGTTCCGACAGATATGCGGATGGCGGGGTGTCGAGAGGAAATAACATTCTATATACTCCGATTTGTGTTGACGGAGGGGAGTGAAACCAGGTAACGGCGGTTAGCGGGGCTCTGATCGTTCCTTCCTCCGGTACGTCAGAAAGGGAGGCATGTTTGACTTTACTGAGGAGTGCGTTGACGGCATCCGATTCATCCGAGCTTTCGTCGGAGGATGAAGCGGAACCCGAGAGGGAATCCTCCAGACCTACGTTACAGGCAGTGCGGCCCATCAGCTAATTGGTCGACAGAGCAGTGTGGCGGGCGGAGCGTACGATCGATGAGTTGAGCGAATGCAGACTCTGTGACAGGATTTCCACCGGTAAGACGTATCTTGACGTTGAAACGATGCCAATCTGTGCGAAAGTGGGTACGTTGCTCTTCCAGATCGACAAAGGCTGCCCCAAGGCAGATATTGCAGCCTTTTGCATGCGAGGCAGATGTATCCTTTGGTGGAGGGGGAGGAGAAGGTTCACGAGGTGGTTCTTGGCCGACGAGAGACCTGGGAGTTAGTGTATCAACCAAATTGTATGGCAAATGAAATACGTTGTATCTGTGGGCCATGGATGATGGTGGTCAATTGAAGAATCGGAGAACAACTTGTTCAAGTGACTCGATGCATGATGCTTTGCACCGCCACATCTAATCAGTCGTTGACTCCAAGTTCTCCCGGTTGCGATCCGAAAAATTATTTCGGGCGCTGGTCGGATCCACGCCGTTGTTCTTCTTGAACATAACCTACCATGTCCTCTCCAGATTTTGCTGACCGTCCTCTCAAGAAGTTGGTGCTCTTCGATGTCGATGGCACTCTCACTCCTGCCAGGTCTGTCGCAACGTCTGACGGACGCGTCGATTACTCGTGGGGGACTAAATGTCTTTTAGACAGGGTGTCAGTCCAGAGGTCGTCAAACTCCTGAGCGACCTCAGGCAAAAGGTTGCCATAGGATTCGTTGGGGGCTCCGATTTTGTCAAAATTAGTGAACAGCTCACTGTAGGTGGCAGGAATGGTTTGTACAATTTCTCAGAAATCACCGTTGGATGCTGATGGTTTTTCAGTACTCGACGACTTCGACTTTGGGTTTGCAGAGAACGGATTAACTGCCTACCGTCTTGGGAAGCCTCTGGCAACGCAATCTTTTATAAACTTCGTAGGGGAGGAGAAGTATAAGAAACTTGTCAACTTCATCCTTCGTTATTTGTCTGAAGTCGACATTCCGATCAAAAGGTTTGTAATATGATCACCAAACCATCTTCGTTCCGTCAACACCGTTCCCAGGGGCACATTTGTTGAGTTTCGTAACGGGATGATAAATGTCAGCCCAATTGGCAGGAATGCAACGTATGTGACTCTCACACTCCTTGTATGTTTTCCGCTAAAGTATTATTGAAAAGCAAAGAGGAACGTGATGTATTCGAGGCATATGACAAAGTAAGTCGTCTTAACTGTACTACAACGACGAGGCTGACATTGGGCAACCAGGTACACAAAATCCGCGCTGCATTCATCGAGAAGCTTCGCGAGCAGTGTCGTCCAGAAAACCTCGACCTCGGCTTAACGTTCTCCATCGGTGGTCAGATCTCCTTTGACGTCTTCCCTGATGGGTGGGACAAGCGTTTCTGCTTGCAATTCGTCGAGAACGAGGGATTTGATGAGATTCATTTCTTCGGCGACAAGACTTATGCTGTGAGTTTCAGTGTCTGATGCGCTGGTCGCTACGTCCGCGGTCCATGTATTGACCAACGTCGTCAGGGAGGGAATGACCATGAAATCTACATGGATCCGAGGACTGTGGGACACACTGTCCAGTCTCCTGCAGATACCGTTAGAGTGTGCACCGAGCTCTTTCTCTCAACGAGGAAATAGAATGTAGAAACAGTACTGGTTAGATGTATGTATGTGTATGTACAGGGGTGACAACTGAGAATGGACATGGTACAAACTCGACCACACGCGTCACCGTGACTGTGACCCGATTCTCTCTCAAGACGCGTCGCGACTGAAAAGTTACTACACCTTTCTGTCATGCCCACGCCCAAGGTCAACGGAGGTTCCAGGTAATCACTACTGTCACCCACTACTCGTGTGCCTTGCTACACTGATGCGTACGTTAGAGCCAAAGTAGAGGCGGCCACTGAGCCAGCAGTGAAGCGCAGGAAGCTGGCCCCGTCTGGGTCACAGAAGACGCAGAATTCCTCATTTGCCGATGTGCTAGAACAACTCAGTCAAAACGTTTCGGGTGGTTCATGTGCGTATTCATTGATCATCCCCACGCGCTCTTTTAGTTGACCTGGATATGTTTCAGCCTCTGAGGGCGGCGCTGACTTGTGGTCTCGCCCCAAGCTTCAGCCAATAAACGAGAAGAAGGATTCCATTAGTGCGTTTCTTCCTCGACAACTCCTGTTTCGCGAACTCAGGCCACACAAGTCTTTCAACAGGTGGATATTGAGAATGCGACGGATCCAGACACTGGACACACGATGCTGCGTATGTTCGGCGTCACCGAGGTATTTTCTGCCCTGTGTGACTTTTGAGCCCGACACTTAACTATGAATCGTTTTAGGCCGGGAACAGTGTCCTCGCCAATGTTGTACGGTTCATGCCTTATTTCTACATTCCCGTTCCTCGTGGGTTTGATAACGCCGACTTCGACGCCTTCATGGATGTCTTGAACGTCAGTCGGTGAATCATCGAAACTCGTACATGAAGCCTGACATGGTATGCTTGATTAGAATTGCGCAGGAGGCAATTACGTCCTGAATATCGAAACCGTACACAAGCGCACGCTTTGGGGTTATCGGGGGGACGACTGGCTCCCGTTCATGAAGCTCACGATCACCGACCCCAAAGCGCTTCCTAAAGTGCGAGATGAGTCAACTTCAAATAATGTACCCTTCTTGTGCTGACATCCACCTTTGTGGTAATTACGCGTGTTCGAACGTGGTGAAATTTCATTCCGAGATATATTTGCAATGGGTCAACCTTACCCTACCTACGAGAGTAATATCCCGTATATATTGCGGTTCATGATAGATACAAAGGTCAGTTTTTATTGTCATAGATACTTCAAACTCGATACTATTTCCTACCTTTAGGTGGTGGGAATGAACTGGATCGAAATACCAGCAGGACGGTATAAGCTGCTCTCTGAGGAAGCAAAACGGTCCGCGTGCCAAATAGAGCTCAATGTGAAGTACGTCAACATCAATTATGTCTCCCTGCTGGTTGTTGAAGCCTCTCCAAGGTGGGATGCATTCATCTCGCACTCTCCCGAGGGAGACTGGCAAAAGATTGCACCCCTACGTATTCTCAGTTTCGATATTGAGTGCGCTGGACGGAAAGGCATATTCCCCGAGGCTAATGTGGATCCTGTCATCCAGATTGCGAACATGGTGACTTGCCAAGGTAAATATTTCGTCACATTGTGCTTGATGACGAAACTCATGGGTACGCGTGTCAGGCGAAAGGCAGCCATTCATTCGGAACGTGTTCACGCTGAACTCTTGTTCACACATTGTTGGGTCGCAAGTCCTCTGTTTTGACGATGAAGCAAAGCTCCTTCTCGCTTGGCGGGACTTCATTGAGCAGGTGGATCCTGACGTGATCATTGGATACAACATCGCAAATTTCGATTGGCCGTACCTCATGGATAGGGCAAGACACCTGAAAGCCAGCAGGTTTCCCTATCTTGGGAGGTTGAAAAGTACGTCTGTTTTGCAACTTGTTATCGCTGTCAAATGACACGCTGCTCGTCAAGACGCAAAGACACAAGTGAAAGATACACACTTCTCGTCAAAAGCTTATGGCCAGCGTGATTCGAAGGAAACTGTCATCGATGGTCGCCTACAGCTTGACGTACTCCAATTCATGCAACGCGAACACAAACTGCGCAGCTATACGCTCAATTCGGTCTGTGCACAATTCCTGGGAGAACAAAAGGAAGACGTCCACCACTCGGTTATCACGGAATTGCAGAATGGTGGGCCTGAGTCCAGGCGGCGGTTGGCTGTTTACTGCTTGAAGGTCGTGTCACACACGATGAACTTGATGGTGTTTGTCTAACACGTGCACCACTTAGGATGCATACCTCCCACAACGATTACTCGATAAGTTGATGTGTTTCGTCAATTATGTCGAGATGGCGCGCGTCACCGGTGTCCCGTTCAACTTCTTGCTCTCTCGCGGGCAGTCTATCAAAGTGTTATCCCAACTCTTTCGAAAGGCAAATGAAGAAGGATATATTGTGCCCTCAATGAAAGGCGAAGGTAAATTCTTAGAAGCTATTGGAACTTCATTTTTCTGACTGCACTAGGCACGGATGAACAGTATGAAGGTGCGACCGTTATCGAGCCTAAGAAAGGTTACTACGATTCGCCTATTGCCACGCTCGACTTCAGTTCCTTGTATCCCTCTATCATGATGGCTCACAACCTGTGCTACACGACACTTTTGGATAAGGCAACTATCGACCGACTTAACCTCGTCAAAGACACAGATTACATCCAGACGCCGAATAATGGTATGGGCGCGACGCTAGCATCCCCGCATGAATCTAAACACCCCGTTGCCGCAGATCTTTTCGTTACAAAGGGAAAACGAAAGGGGCTATTGCCAACTGTACTGGAAGATCTCATTTCTGCCAGAAAACGGGCAAAAGCTGACCTCAAAAAAGAGACGGACCCTTTCAGAAGAGCAGTACTAGACGGTCGTCAGCTGGCCCTCAAGGTACATTTAGATGATGTTATTGATCCGCGGGAGGTTAACTTAGAGGCAGATAAGTGCCAATTCCGTATACGGGTTCACCGGCGCGACGATTGGGAAGCTGCCGTGTCTTGCCATCTCGTCTAGTGTGACTGCCTACGGTCGCCAGATGATCGAGAAAACCAAACAGGTTTGATCTCTACTATCCCGAGTATTTTCATTGCTTACATCTACCCCAGGAAGTCGAAGCTGAATTCTCCATCTCGAATGGCCACAGCCACAACGCCGATGTAATTTACGGTGACACGGATTCTGTCATGGTCAAATTTGGACCTTCAGATCTTAAAACTGTCATGGAACTGGGTGCGTAACTATCCTGACCTGGCTGTCATTTTGCTCGAATAAAGCTGGCGAAACAGGGGCCCAGGCTGCAGCCTTTGTTACGGCTAAATTTGTCAAGCCGATCAATCTCGAGTTTGAAAAAGTCTATTTCCCTTACTTGCTCATCAGCAAAAAACGGTACGCCGGCCTCTACTGGACGAAGGCAGAGAAGTATGACAAGATGGACGCAAAGGGTATTGAAGTACGTGTTTTTGCGAAAGTGCTCGCCAAATAGGTTTCTAATGTCCTTGCATAGACCGTTCGGAGAGACAATTGTCGACTTGTTTCAACGGTCATCGAGACCTGCTTGCACAAAATGCTCATCGATCGAGATGTAAAGGGAGCGGAAGAGTATGACATGTCAACAAGCCTCAACCCCTCAGGCTGATAATCAATCCAGGTACACGAAGCGGATGATCTCGGATCTACTGCAAAACAAGGTCGATATGTCCCAGCTCGTGATCACCAAGGCACTTGCCAAAGCGGATTATGCAGCAAAGCAAGCCCACGTGGAACTTGCAGAACGAATGCGTCAACGTGATGCCGGATCTGCCCCTGCTCTTGGCGATCGTGTCGCATACGTCATTGTCAAAGGCATGAAGGGTAAATCCTTCGAACACCTGATACTATGCTTTGGATTGAAGGGCTTCTTTATCCCCGCAGGTGCTGCTGCGTACGAAAAGTCTGAGGATCCGCTTTATGTGCTCGAGAATAACATTCCTATCGATACCAAGTACTATCTCGAGAACCAACTCTCGAAACCTCTGATGAGGATCTTCGAACCTATCCTCGGCGAAAAGGCTAATTCACTGCGTACGCACTTTGTTGGCCCTGATCTACACTACTTGACGTTCTCTTAGTGTCAGGCGATCACACTCGTTCAATTGCGATCGCGACTCCCACTGTTGGAGGACTCATGAAGTTCGCCGTCAAGACGGTTAGTTGTCTTAGATGCAAAACGGCTCTGCGACCGAACAATAGTGTTTCCAGTCAGTTCGCGTTTATTTAGTGTGATTTCCGATAGCTCACAGATGGCTAAGACGGCGCCGTTTGCAACAATTGCCGCCCAAGGATCCACGAACTCTATCAAAAACAAGTAAATATTGCGTCGCAGACACAAGTCCGGTTCTCAAGATTATGGACCCAGTGCCAGCGGTGTCAAGGATCATTACATCAGGTATCCCCCACCTTAAAAGGCCCAATGACGCTTGACTCATTCTATATTCAAGGATGTCTTGTGTACGAGCAAAGATTGCCCGATCTTTTATATGAGGAAGAAAGCTCAGAAAGATGTCGAGGATGCATCAGCTGTCCTAGGACGTTTTGATGAAGAACTTTGGTGACGTGCATACCGTGATGAGAATTACTTTACTATAGGGATATCATTCTTGTTATCATATTGCTTGGTGGAGCTGGCGCTCGGTTTTGATATGGTATTGGATTCATACTTCATACTTCATACTACTTTCATTATGTGATAATTGTTCAATCATTCATTGGTCATGTTCGTGGACAACTTTTGTATCCTAGATTTTAAACAGTATGGTTGTAGAAGATTCAGATTCTACTGTATGATTCTGGTGTTAGAGGTCTTGTAAATTGTAGATGAACAGGATGCAATGTCAAATGTGTTTTTACATGGATGACAATACTTACTCTTGTAGCCCCTGACTGTGTGGGAGCGACGCTTAGCAGTGGCTGTAGTGGGTTTAGAGCAGACTCTTGGCATTCATTTACACCATGAATTATGTAATTATGTCCACAAATGGCTGAGATATAGTCAATCACAGGTGGCATGTCATTTTGGGTGGTAATGTATCTAAGTCAGATTATGTCCAAAGAGTGGATTACAATTGATGATACCATTTGAATGTATTATCTGATAGGTTAGAATTAGTGTCATGATTACAACTGTTGTATTTTCCCCCTTGCCAACTAAATCACAGGTACTCAGAATGCAACTAAAAATTCCCAAGGAAATGTGGAAAATCTAAGAAAAAATATTGAGAGTATTACTGAATAGGGGGTGGCACAAAGACCAGTTGCAATTATCTTTTGATGGTCTTAGATTGAAGCTAAGTTATCATGATATTTATGTCTTGCAGTCTCACAGATTGTTATGGTTTTTGTGCAGATATTGGAAGGAACCCCCAGAAACTTTCAAGGTTCAAAGGCGAGATCACTCCAGCACCACCCCACACATCAACTTTCTTGAATTATAGATACTGTAACTTGAAAAAATCAGCTTATGTAAGGTTGCACCCATGTCAGTACACAAACTCTGCCTCTACCAAAGTTTTCCATTTATGTAAAGCAATGTGTTTTGATTTATTTGCACATATGTATCCATTTTGTTTTTCATTTTTACTGATCACAACATGTTGTGGATGTCCTTTCCTTTAGTCATCATCACATGCCACCAGTTGACAAGTTATCAATGGATGAGGTTGTGCATCTTGCACATTGTGTTATTCTGATATTGCAGTGTGAGTGGGAAGGATGCCCCCTCTCACTCAATTGCTGGAATACATTAAAAAAGGTAATTGATTTGTCAACCTTTTTTGTGTTGTTTCAAGTTCTGGGGTCATTGCTAGTGGGACCTCTTTTCCTTCAAGAGCTACCTTGAATCCTGCAGCTCTTTCCTATACTTGACAAAGTGGTTGGATATGCCTGCAAGATTACTTGGTGGTTCTTAGAGGAAGTGTGATTGTTTTCTTAGGTCTCCCATAATATTTTATTAATAATTGCTGACCTGCCACATGTTTCGGTTTATAGCATCTTTTTCGGCACTGTGCTCGTGTCGCACCACAGGTGAGTGATGACTTATAGTCCTGTATCCCAGTTTCAGTAACTCATTTCTGTACTACAGGATGGAATGTATCAATGTTTCTACTCCCGGTGCTCTGGTCGACTTCATAGCTCGCTTGAAGCATTGAAGATGCATGTCGAACTGAGCCATCTGTCAAGGGTCCCGTTATCGTGTCCGGCGCGTGGTACGTGACCATTGCGATGGTTTTCTGCCACTGTACTCAAGTATAGTACATCAAGGTTGCAGTGAGGTATTCATCCGCTCGCAACAGCTTCAGAGTCACCTTGAACAAGCCCACCGCGAACTCCTCCGCAAAAATGTCCCTGTTGACGCTTTAGCGCCGCTTGCAATCCTCGCTGCCCCGCGCGGTCTCCGCCCACCTCCTCAACTCCCGCACAAGCTAACCCTGTCATCCTTCTTGCTGGCTCACGTCTCGACACCTCCTATTCATCTTGGGCAAAGCCAAGCAAGCGCCTCTCAAGGTCTTTCGCGCAAATGGAGTCGGTTGAACGTACAGGACGAAGAAAACGAGGACAATCCCATCCAATTCGACAATCTCCAACCGGCGCTCGTTGACAAGCCCAAGTTACAGCATGTAGATATCGAGGTGCGGAGGAAGCAAGCGCTGGACAGGCAGCCGCTCTTGTCTCGTCCTCAACCAGTCATCCCGCATCCGCGCGTACCATATGATGGAGACAAGCAGACCATTTTGTATCCTGCGTTCGTACGTATGGTCGACGATCTGGTCGCGAGAGGGACCCTCTCGCGGGAAAAAACTTGAGGGGATGTAGGGGGAAAGCAGTTTGGTGGTACTCGTTATTTTGTTATATTCACTAATACCCCGAGCTCGCGAGGAGAGGAGTGGGTGCGCTTGGATCATAATACGGACTTGTCGCAATTAGCATAGTATCGCTGAGCCTCCGATTTGAATAACCAGTGACTAGGCCTGTAATATTCCTGCCTAACTCATTCCTTGGATCTGCTGATATGCCGACAAAATCCTGATGGCCTGGACACATGGTGCATATTACATGGTGTACATGCACATGAATGCATAATCTGATTTGCGCTACCTGACGTATGCGAAAGTACTGGACGGGCCTGCGGACGAATCCCACATAAGTACCATAACTATAATCTCCGTCATGTATGTTTTTATGCAGCATTGCCTTCGGCGAAGGTAAGCAAGTCCGAGTCGCCCTGGTCGATGATTGTCATGACACTGGTCGCAAGTCAGAGGGACATCCACAGGAG
>JBBPNI010000670.1:0-17916 GCA_038091135.1 Leccinum fibrillosum | reverse complement strand
TCTGCAGCTCGAAAACCAGAAAACCCTGGGCACTTTGAAAAAGCCTGAACGCCTCCAAACCAGCAGGGCTTCGCAATCTACGTCTTGCAGCATCCTCCGGTCACTATTTCTTGTATCCACGACAGTACATCAGGAAAATTTTTAAGTGCTGATATACATAGCTGAATATGATCAACTATTTATCAGTCTGATATATCCAGATAAATATATATCTGGCAATATCATTTTAAAATGAGAAATTTATACAACAGATAATATCCTATAGCTTATGGCAGACATTTCATCACTAGATCAGGTATCATCCTTTGATATCATCATGTTCTATCATTTCCCTTTCAATATCATTACTTTGCCACCAAGCTTATACATTATCATCAGAATATCATCACTTTATCACTAGATCAGACATCATTATTTTCATATCATTATTTCCTAACCAAGGTCAAATATTATCCTTTGATATCATTATGTTCCATCATTGCCCTTTCAATATCATCACTTTGCCACCAAGTTTGTACATTATCATCTGAATATCATCTGAATGTCACTAGATCAGACATTATCCTTTGCATATCATTATTTCCCTACCAAGGTCAAATGTTATCCTTTGATATCATTATGTTCCATTATTGCCTTTTCAATATTGTCACTTTATCACTAGATCAGACATTATTATTTGCACATCATTATTTCCCAACCAAGGTCAAATGTTATCCTTTGATATCATTATGTTCCATTATTGCCTTTTCAATATTGTCACTTTATCACTAGATCAGACATTATTATTTGCACATCATTATTTCCCAACCAAGGTCAAATTCTATCCTTTGATATCATTATGTTCATCATTGCCCTTTCAATATCATCACTTTATCACTGGATCACACATTATCCTTTGCACTTCATTATTTTACAACTAGGTTCAAGTGCTGATATTTCTAGATACATATGATCAGGGGGTTAATAGTCTGATGAACAGACATATACATTTGCAATTGCTTAAAATCTACTGTTATATTGGTATATAAGTTGTCTTGAGATACCTTACAGTTGTTCAAATTATTATGGTATGTAATTGTAAATGTACTTTTTATAGATTGAGCTGATATGAACCATGCTGCTGAGGCCATGATACAATCATATCAGCAAGCTTGTGCATCACCCCCTCTTCAAAATCCTGATTGTTAACAGGCAACCTCAACTTTAGGCATGATCATGATACTATTGTCATTGTATGGGTACATATGCAATTAAATTAATGTGTCATTATGTATGTATGTACAATCAATTACCTCAATCCCCATATAAATCAAGGTCTCCTGGATTCAAATCAGCAAATCACTTGATCACTGGCACCGGTCAGTTTTTCCCACCCCAGCGAGACCCTTTTGGCCAGTGCTGGAACAGCGCTGTGTAATCACACGTGTTCTGTACAGCCGCAGCGACAGAAACGCACAGGCACACTGACACAGTACAGTATACTTTTTTTCTTTTCTTTTCCCGTTTGTTTGCTCAGATGATCATACTATGAAATTTTCAATAAACTACAGAATACATAGAATACAGTACAAAATATTTATTACTACTACATTTCCGCGAGGACGAGGCGGTCGTCGTCGTCGGGTCCCCATCCCCGTTCTCCTCGCGTCCCCGTCCTCGCGTTGTCGTTGTCGTGCGTCCCCATCCTCGTCCTCCTCGTGTCGTCGTCGTCGTCATCATCGTCGTTGCCGTGGTCGTGGTACCGCGATCTCGCTGTCCTCGCTGTCCTCGTCGTTTCGCCGTGAGTCCCGTGACGCCGTCCCGTCTCCCCGTCCTCCCCGTCCTCGTCGTTTCGCCATGACGCGATGTCGTCGTCGTCGCGGACTCGCGGTAGGTGTCACGGTGTCGCTGACCCTTCGTCCTCGCCGCCCTGGTAGTGGTGTCGGGGACGTTGCGTCGTCGTCATCATCTCGTCTGCTGTTACTTCTACGTTCCTCCTCCGGGGTAATCTACGGTCGTTCCTCAGATATTCGGGCGGGACGACCAGTTCCAGATCCGGCACTCTCGCCTGTGAAGGGAGGCGTCTGTCCTGCCACATTCGAGTGAGGTGTACCTCGCCAGGGATCCACGGTGCCTGTAAAGGAATATCACACGCATGTCCGTAGGTGAACAAGGAGGTAAACGAACCAAGTAACTATGACCGTTCATCTTCTTCCAGTCGATGCCGCTCAGCCAGGGGTGTTTCGAAACTCGTTTTGCAACCCCAAGTCGATTCAGAGTTTCGTGCGTGAGTAGGCCCGCAACTATTGACTTGAGCGACTTCCCAACCCGAAGATCTCTAGGCCACTTGTATTTCTTGCTGGCGATGCGCAGGTAGATATGTTCCTCTTCCTTCCCATAGAACGGCTGAAAGGGGACAGCCACGTGGTAAGAACGATCGCGAAACCCCCACAAAAAGAAGACACTTACCACACATTTTGTAACCATTTCGTACAATATTATGCCTCATCGTTGTGTTGTCGTCGTTGTTGCGGTGTCGCTCCCCGTCCTCGTCATCTCGCCGTGACGCGACGTGTTGTTGTTGTTGTCGCGGACGCCGTGCCGTCTCCCCGTCCTCCCCGTCCTGGTCGTTTTCGCCGCGACGCGATGTCGTCGTTGCTGTTGCAACGTCGCCGTGGTCGTGGTGTCGCTGCCGTCTGCCCGTCCTCGTCGTGTTCGTCGTCACTGACGACGTGCCATCTCCCTTCCTCCCCGTCCTCGTCGTCACGGTACCGGCTTACCTTCGTTGTGCCCTCGTGTCCCTGCCGTGGCGTCACTGTCGTCGTCGTCGTCCGTTCCAGCGTGCTGAGCGCAGAGGGTGAGATCTCGGGAGAGGGAGAGGGAGAGTGCAGGAGAGGGAGAGGGAGGTGGTGAGGTGCTCACCTTCGCCTCGTCTGCCTGCCGTGGCGTCACTGTCGTCGCGTCGTCGTCCGTTCCGGCGCACTAAGCGCAGAGGGTGAGGGTGAAGGAAGGGTGGTGAAAGCGCGGGAGAGGGTGAGGGTGAGGTGGTGAGGTGCGTGCTCGTCGTCGTCCGTTCCGGCACGCTGAGTGCAGAGGGTGAGGGAGGGTTACCTGCACGTCACGGAGTTCGTTCGGACGCACTGCGCAGGGAGGGGGTGAGAGAAGGAGAGGGAGAGGGAGAGGGAGAGGGAGGCTGTGGTGAGAGAGAGGGTGCGTGCGCACAGAGAGGCGTGGGAGACGGAGACAGAGGTGAGGGTGAGGGTGCGCTGTGGCGTGGCTCCGCGCCTCGGCTAAGTTGTGGCGGCTGTGGCGCTGTTCCAAAAACAATTGGACAAATGTGAGCACCTATAGACTAGAAGAATCTAAAAATCTAAGAGATGCAACGACGTCCCGAACGATCTCCTCTCCTCTCTCCCACATCGCCGGATATCGGCCAGTCGCTTCATGAGTAGTTGCTTCGGGGTCTGGGGAAGAGTGTAAAGGCGTAGAATCGTCGTAAAGATCCAGAAATGCACGGCCGCGGAGTAACCTCGGTTGCGATTGGCAAGGTTATCCCAGTCACCTCAAGGTGTAAGTGCAAGTTGGTGTAGTCGCACACTCTTCTGACTTGGCTTGAAGTCAATGTGGCGCGCTGGTTTTCAGACTAGGCAAGAGCATCCAATCGAGGAAGATAACGTCGACGTGTGGGAAGCTGTCGGGCATATATAAGTCAGGGAACGGACTTGTAAGGGAGGAGACGGACCGCATAAACGCTGTCACGAGTGCGACGACCGACCGAGATCAACAGAACGACACATCAGGAGCGTCATTTCGCGAGCGAGCGAGACCGTCTGCGCTGATGACGTTGGCGATGGTGTTGCGCACGCTCCGGCCCTCAAAGTGGAGCTCCAAGTCAAATGGTGTGGGGCGCGCTGTTCGTCAAGGGAGAGGGACGGTTTGACCATGGATGCGGTGCGGACGGGTAGAAGAGATGGAGTTTGAAAACACGGAAATTTTTTTGAGTGTCTCGATGTCATAGTATATCTAGTCTGATTCGTCACTACAGTTGTCCCAATCGGAACCGTACATCTCGTACATCTCCAAAGTGTTCGAATCGTCCTCCAAGTCAACGGATCCATCATTGACACTCCCGCCATCACCGGCAGACTCTGTCTCCCATCCAAGAGCATCCAGTTCACCGAGCGATAGATTAGCACCGAGATCATCGAACTCATGAACGAGGGCTTCAGATGCACTGGCGTCGACGAAGGGTAAATCCGAGAATTTGTTACTGTGTCGTTTGTCGGTGTCTTGGGTGTACGTTTTTCCTGTATTGACAGGCAACTGCCATTCAAGTTCGTCGAGTTCAGAAACAGAGAATTCGTGGTTTAGGTCAGCAAACCCATCGAGAGGGGCATGCGAGACAACATCGAATGTATCGAGCTCCGAATCGACATGTTCGAGATCGTCAAACCCACTCAGAGGGGTGCAGGGAGTCCAGGTTATTGAGTGCGCCACACTGTCTTGAGTATGAGAATAGGTATGGCCTACACCAAGGCCCCAGTGGTATCTGAGTACCATATCTCGATCTACGAACCTGTTGGAATTATAGCGCATCAGTATAGAGTTATATCAGTGGCAAGAAAAACAAAGTGGCGACACCTGTTAACATAATAACGATTCCAGTCATCAGAGTCTTTTGCCATGGAGGATAATCCAGTACTGTCTGCATATAACCTTCCCTTCGCGAAGGCAGGGATGAGATGAGATCCTCTTATCACAACGGCGGGATCAATGAAGTCGAACGCGTCGTCGTCTTCCACCGGAACAAACCTCAACATGTCGAGCTCAACCCCATCACTGGTCCATTCGAACCATCGTATATGTAAGAAATCCAACCGACGCGCATTGTAGTCCTTTAGTCCAGGGCCGATATACTGAGCATTTGCATGATATATGCCGATGACACGAGCATAGCAAAAGCGATGCTGCGCCAGTTCATCCCCAGATCCCGTTTGAAGAACCATTATGTCGCGATGGTCGCTATTAGGATTGAGGGTGTCTTGGCCACGGCGAACGTCGTACGTTGTGTAGTTAATACGAAGCACATTGTGCTGATAAATTCGTCCGCTTTTTAACAAGACTTGATCAATGGTGGCCTCGGATTTGCTGTAGCTGCGGTCTAGGCCCATTGCCATATGATCAGCAGTCGATTCGGGAGCATGTGCATGCATCGCCTTGATGCGGGGAAGGAGGTGGCGTTTGAGCTTTGGAATGAAATCCTTCTCGCCTCGTTTAATTATGAACAAGATAACAAGTAAGTTGGCACACCTTTAGTGCCGGATCGCCTGAATTCCTGTTTACAAAGATCCCAAGATCGATTGGTTTGTGTTGGGACTTCCCGATATTATAGCGTTCTTCGGGAACGCTCAGGACAGACTCCGTCTGTATGGCACCGGTATTAGTCTCTCGAACTCGGCGTATTCTTGTCTGGCGTCGCTCAATCCGAGTTAATTGACGAATAAAATTTTTTCGGCTAGTGCGTGTGTACCGCCCTTTCCCGACACGATGTTCCCGTTCACCCTAGAAGAAAATTCAGAAACTGATCAACATCCAGGGTAGCAATGGTCACTAACTGGCTGTGTGGAATACGAATCGGTTGTTCCGAACATTCGGATGGAGGCCGTGTAGTCACCGAGGGCATGCAACTTGTAAGTGCGAAGATTGAAGGACTTGAATCTGGACGACGGCGGGGCAACGGAACTTGCAAGGACGGACTTGGGACAAGTACGAGCCACACGCCGTTGGCGGTGTTGAGCCTCGCGCCGGAGTTCTTTGGTGCGAAATGCAGGGCACACATCAGCTTCAAAAGCTCGTATAGAATTGCCTAGAGACTGCGTGGCATTGTCCATCAACCGAAGCGTGTCGTCAGTGTGCATACGCAGCTTCGCAAACCCATGCCAGTGACAGAGAAGTCCGAGGAGCTTCAGCACGGTCGCATCGTGAGGATCCGGTAACAGTCCCTCGAAGACAGGGAGGGCACACTAAAGAGCTCGAATTAATCAAAGTACTAGAGCACCAATCTCTAACATACCTGGAGGAGATCCTCGAAGTCGTGAGCTGTCATTCTCCTCATCTCCGATACGTTCTTCGAAAATCGTCGAATAGTATCCTTCCCAAATGAAGGAACCTGGCGGTACCTTTAGATTGCAAACGCGTCAGTTATATACCCAGGAGTATCATGTCTAAATCCCTTTCCTTTGATCGAGCTCGCGGAGCTTGTTCCCTTTCAAGCTATCTAACATGCGTAAAAGATGCGTGAAGATCGACTTCCAGACCCCGAGCTCGAATTCGTGCATCAAGTCAACCACGAGCATCAGGAAAAGATTAAAATTGAATATGTGTAGTCGCTCGGAAAATGCGTTCTATCATTGGTTAGTGAATAAATCAAGCTCCAATATAATGTGTACATACCACAGTGGGAATCAGAGATTCGTCCTTCAGCAGAGCTTCAACCTGAGTCGAATTCACGGCGTAGTTGCGCTCGTAGATGATCCTGCGCGCGTCTAAGATTTTACTCCGTCGATCAGCATCATCGACGCGAATTAATAATTCCCGCTCAGCTATATCTTCTGGGGTACCCATTTCGCGCACGCGCGTCATCGGGAGCATGCACCGTGGACATGGACATGTTCCAAGGTTGCGGATAGCTGCTATGAGAACCCTATTCGGATAACCATGATGTTAGCGGAAGAACGACGAGGAAGAATATAAGCTATACTTCTCAGGATAATCAGCCGAATAGGTAAATATGCGCGGGTAGAAACGCCGCTCAATACCATCGCAGCACAATATAACCACCCCGTGCTGGTAGGCGGTCATGAACTCTTCATCGAGTAAGATCTTCCATTGCTCGTGGAAGAGGTCCCTCTGACCATGGGTGCAAATCGTGTCGCTCGCAGCATTGTCGCCCAGATGTTCTGCTAGAAAATCCTTGAAGTTGTCCGGTAACTAGAACAATAATAAGCACGGCAGGGTAAAATGAAAATGCATACTTACCGCCTGGAAGTAGGCTGCATGCGAACAGAGGTTATTTGTCGGCTGCGATCTTCGGTATTTGGACTCGTTGCCAAAGAAAACGTACAATGGCCAGAGCTTCGCGTCACCAAAAGTGGTGAGTTGCGTGGCATCAGACCAAAACATGAGCGCTGCAATGACACGAGGCAGATCGCATCCAGGCTCCGCGGGCGAGTCTTGGAGGGCTTGATGTGCCTTGAGGAATGCGGTAGATGTGAAGAGCTCACCGTGCACCTTGACATCGCGATTTCTGTGAGGCAGATGCCAACGCAGTTCATAAGGTTCGAAATGAAAGAGTGATGCCTGTGCCGGATTCGAAATTTTT
Source organism: Leccinum fibrillosum (assembly GCA_038091135.1). Taxonomy (NCBI): domain Eukaryota; kingdom Fungi; phylum Basidiomycota; class Agaricomycetes; order Boletales; family Boletaceae; genus Leccinum; species Leccinum fibrillosum. The sequence goes on along the minus strand of JBBPNI010000670.1, from coordinate 10,556 downwards.
TCCTTGATAATTGAGACAATGGAACGATGATAGAACCCAGGAACGACGTAGTCCTTCGCTCCTGGACTCCTTGACCGGGAGTGAAACGGTACTGAGATGGTGACCGAAGAACATTTCCATCCTTCGTCTTCGCCCAGCCATTCGGGAAGGTCACCGTCAAATTCGTTCTCTCCAAGATGCTTGTCAATTGAATCCCATGGTGTCTGCGACACGGCAGAAGGTGAAAAGAACGGATCACCAACAATTCCAAGCAATTGCCTGAAATTTTCCTTGGATTTCAGGTTCCCTCGGTTCCAGTACCAATCACCGAGGAGCATCGAGCTCTCGTTCGGATAAGGATGGTATGGATTGTTGGATTGAGTCACTGACGAATGAACGGACTGGGAACAGGTATTTTCCACGGAGTAGGGGTCCTCTGGATCGTGACGAGGAAGGGAGGCGGTATTGTACACGCGGAATAGCCCGAATCTGTTCAATTGTGTCCTGAATATCTTGCGCACTGAAGAGAGCGTGGATTGAGTGGATTGTTTGACAGGAAGGTTCGCCGTGTTGTGAGATGCAGACGATGGATTGCTTGCGCCAGAGGCCTGAGTGGTAAGAGAAGTAGAGACCTCAGGAGGTGGAAGTGGGGGCAAGCGTTCTGGGAGCACGTCGATGAATTGCGATGGTAATCTAGGGGAAGCATATCTTAAACTGGGCTGCACGAAAGAACGAACTTCGTCCGAGGGCGTGTCGTCCGTCAACTGCTGTTGCGGACAGAGGACATCTAGGTGAGCGACGAGGTCGCTGATATCACTAAAATGCTTACCTGGCGCAACTCAGCATGACGTGGTCCCTCGCGGATTTCAGAGGCGCTGTTCACACTGGAGCTGCTCGCAGCCTGGCTATCCGACGCTAGCTGTTGCGGATAGAGGACATCTAAGTGAGCGACGAGGTCGCTGATATCACTAAAATGCTTACCTGGCGCAACTCAGCATAACGCGGTCCCTCGCGGATTTCAGAGGCGCTGTTTACACTGGAGCTGCTCGCAGCCTGGCTATCCGACGCTAGACCTACGTTGGTACCCAGCTTGCCCAGCCTACGCTTTTTTGTTTGGTACAACTCCCTTACCGTTGCAAGGGCACCAGCGAGTCTTTTTTTGCCTTTCTGACATCCTCTTTCATGGCGAGTGAAAGCGCCGAGATCGGTGAAAGTACGGTTGCAAACACATGTTCGCGTGTAGGTCGGGTCCTCAGAAGTTGCTGGCATCTGTAGAGCAAGCAGGCTATGCTAAGTAGTGGTGTAAATGCAGAAGGGTCACTGTGAATCAACCTTCAATGAAGTCCGAGTCAATGGATTTATACCATTAACGTATTGTATAGGCTGAGGCCGCTGAGCTAGTGATGTATCGTTCCGGTCACTATGACTCGGAGTGGCGGGTAGAGCGATCACGTGCTTCAGCCTCGCTGCTGCCAAGCTCAGCACATGCAGCCTTGCGTTCGCCGTGACGAATGGCTCGGTTCAGGAAAAGTCCGGTTCGAACCGAAGTTCAGGACCGGACCGATACATCACTATGTAACAGTATAGCTGGAAAAGCTATAACATTGCGTTCCAAGTTACAATTCAACAATATGGTTTTGGTAAAGAACGGAAAGACAATCGCATCACGCTTACATAGCATAGTGCAGTGGATATGATACGAATGGAAAAAGGGAGCAAAGAAAGAATACGTGCATGCTCGATACAAAACGCCATAGTTGGGATAAGACGGAGTGACTCGGAGGACGGGAGTGTCGATTTTGAGCTTGTGCCAATATACTGCCCAGAGTCGTGACGCAGCGCCGTGCACGTGGTCGGTCCGTAACCAAATACCACGTGTGAATTTTGACTTGATGTGATCGATGAAGGCTACGCATCGGGGATATGATTCAAAGGGGCTATCGATTACCAGTCAATCATTCACTCTGTTGCCGACAATCAGGACCGCAAGTCGGGCAAGCGCCGGCGAAAACGGTCTGAAGACGGCAATGAACGTGCTGGGACTCATAGCTCAAAAAAGGATTCTCAAGCTACTGAAGGATCAGCGGGCCCTAGTGTGGACAAGGGTGACCGGAATCACCGCCGGAGACGGGCTCGCCACGAAAGAGACGGCAACCGTTCCCGGCCGCCACACAAGGATCAGTCAGGCTCATCAGCTCGGCCGAGCAATTAGATTACCAAGAAATATCAATTGTCGAAGGAGGAGCACGGCCGGCGAGCTACCGAACGTTTGTGCTTCGGATGTGGACAATACAGGATTGTCCTCGATCACCTCCACCGGAGCACGCAGTTCGTTCCTCCTAAAGAAGTGGAGTTCTCGCCAACGAAAACAGAAACACTGATGAGAAGACAAACATTCTCAGTCGCCCTCTTTGTGAATTTCTCCAATTTGAGTTTAAGCTCTGAGAGGATGGGCCCTAGACGATACTTGAGCAAAAAAATTATGCCCCTCTGATTGCTCTCGTCCTGGATGGCCAGCTCGGCGGCCGTGGGTTGTCTTGGCTCAGGCGGTGGAGCGATCGGGAGTTCCTCCAATATCCTACGCCTTCTTTTCATACCATCAACGAACTGATTCGGGGGACGCCGAACATCCGCGATGATACTAGAGAAGAAAGCTTCGCGTTGTTGATCAGTCGGGACAGGGAGGGTAGAACGATTTTCTCGAACGATCCCCAACCAGGAGCGGACATCTTGAGGAAGAGAGGTAGATGGTCCATCAACCATGGCAAGCAGAAGCACAGGATCTGTTGGTGCTAGCAAGTCCATCATTGTGCGGACAGTAGTACCAGCCGCCTCGTGGACTGCGGCGCACCAGCTGAGAAGAGATGGGATATCATTCCTATAAGACGACGGCATTGAGGGTAGAATTAATAAACTCACTCTTGTAGAGTCACCCGTAAGTGTTCCGAGGTCCAGATCTTGAACACAGTAGCCTTCCAGAAAATGTAATGCGGCTGCACCAACATATCCTTGACCCACTCTCTGCCGACCATATATCACTAGCCGCGGACGGTATACTCGGAGGGTCTCCATCGCTACGTTGTCCAATCAAAATATAGTAAGTTGGAGGACTCGGTCGAAGCATACCTTGCATCATCAGCTGTGTTTCAAGCGCGTTTTCCTCGCTGTCGTCTTCCCATTGAGCTCCCTCTAGCGCAGTCCGCTTCTTGTTCGGCGGCATCACTTTGTGATAGCGTCCTTAACCTTCTTCAGGGTGTCCACTAGCAAAGGTTCCAATTGACTGGGAAGTGGCGAAGCTGCCGACGAAGATGAACGTGCAGACGACGGTACGAGCTCTGACAAGGAAGGAAAAGACGCGCAAGCTAAGTAGTTGGGTGGTAAGTACGTAGTCACGTGTAAAGGAAAGAAGTCAATACAACAGGTGCAACTTGAAGAAGTACCAAACGTGTCTATACGTTGCCAGTTGGTGCCGACGCTGCCAGTGATCCTCCAACGCTAACGGCTATTAGTATATGAACCGGTCAATATTATATTGATTCTTCACTAACCAATTCACGGCATATCGCCGCCGCACCGTCAACACGTTTGTGAAATGATAATGTGCCATCACGGCATGAATCTGACTCGTGCTACTAAGTAACTTAGTAGGTGAAGTTAGCATAATATTGTCCACTTCAATGCTGTTCGCAACGTACTTATTCCCTGGCGCTTCAGCGAGTCTGCTGTGTATTCTCTTCAGAACTTGAGCTTGAAGTGTTAAAGTGTCACCCTAAACGCGGAATTTGAATGTGAAGAATGCGCTCATCAAACAGATTTACTACTACTGAGTGACTGAGACAGTACTGTAATACTTGACTTAAGCTTATCTGTGGCCCACCGTGATATCTTGCTGATCTTCAGAGGGCCAGAACCCTTCCGACCACAAAAACGCCAAACAAAAACGCAGTGCAGCGGTCTGAATCGATATCCCCCTCCGGCCAGCCATTGGTGTCACCCACGAAGGAGACTGCGCTCGCGCAAGCAATTGAAGCTAATGGAAACACGGAGGGTGAAGTAGGTAAATGATTGAACTGTTTAGAGTCAAGCTAGTACTCCAGTCACGTGGCGCATCGATGAGTGGCATTTGAATCAGGAGACTACGTAGTGAGAAGTTAAGTATTGAGGATGTGCTAAGATACAAGACATTCAGAGCTGCAAAGACGGTGAAAAGATGGAAAAGTGAATCTACCGCTGACTAGGAAGAGCGAGGAAACGCTCGACGATGACAAACCAACCACATAGGCTACAACTAGACCAACCAATATTCGAGAACATTCCTGGCTCAGCATCGCCGTCGTTCTTCCCCACTACGCTATCTTCGAGAAACGCGTCCAGCAAGTCCACCAGTTCCTGGACGAGAGCGTTCCTATCCCACTCTGTTCGGTGATGCCATATACGATCGAGACACGTAGCGCGCAATTGCTCGAGTTGCTCGATCGAGAGCTGGCTCGTACTCGTTATTAGCTGGTGATGAAGGTTCAGCAGCAAGTCTTCGTTTACATGGAAGTCTGGGAGAAGAGTTAGCGATCTGGTGGGCTCGCGAAGGGGTGGGATAATGGGCAGCTCATTTGCATCAGGTAGCTGCACGCTGGGGGTGCGGGAAGGTCGGACTGGTGTATGTAGTGGTACAGGTGTCTGCGGGTGACCGTTTGTCTGAGGCGATGGGCGTGATGAGTCACCAGGAGTGGAATTAGCACCATTGAGTAAAGGAGTCAGAGTCGTAGACTGCATGATGTCTTGTTCTGGTGGTAGCGGATTCAGGAGAGTGGGTCGAAACCTGAGCGGCGTGGTACCGGTGAATCGATTGCCATGGCATCCGACGGGGCGTTGGCTGGGTCAGCAGGGTCTACAATGATAGGAAGCTCATCTCCGTGTTCTGCACCGTCGTCAACAAACCTGACCGTCTGACTTTTCGATTGGCACGACTCCGTAGGACCAAGTACATCGCTGGGATCATGTTCGTCGTCGCTGACTAGCCTTCTCAGCCGCTTCTTTGGTTGCCCAGGCGTCTCGTTGCTTTCCTCTTTGTTTTCTTCGCCAGACACTGGGGACCCACTCGGTCGGTCGCCAGTACGAGTTGAGGCGCCTCTCAAGTTGGAGAGGATCCGTGATGCTCATCTCCGGTTGCTGTCCAGTGTGACGCGCACGCCGCCGAGTACCCGGGGCATATGTCCCATTCTGTCCTGCATCTGGCACAGAATTCTTATCCTTGACCTTCCTCCTCTCCACCCTCCGCTTCTGCTCGCGCTCTGCCATTCGCTGACACTCGAGCCTAAACTGAGGATCAAACTCTTGCAAGCTACTTCTGCAGCTATCGGCATAGCCTGAGCCTTGTGCAGTCTATCCGGATCCTCGTTTACGCGAACGGTAGCGTTGTGTACGATTTTGTGGATGTCTTCCAGGAAATCGAGTGGGTCAGGTATTTACCCTTGTAGAGGTCCATGTGCATGCGCTCTAGGTCTATGTCGTATAGAGGAGGTGGTTGTGGTTGTGTGGGAGGTTGGAGCTGGAGTTGAGCCTGCGCTTGGAGTTGAGAGGCAGGCGGCTCAGCAAGTTGGAGTTCATATGTCCCGTTGATCGCTTCACCATTTTGGTTAGGAACAGGATTGTCCTTGATTACCTCCACCGGAGCACGCTCGTCTTCGATAGTGACATTGGTCGCAACAACTTTCACTTCCGTGATCCCAGGAGCACGCAGTTCAAATTGGTATTCCTCCTGGAAAAGTGGAATTTTCGTCAACGAAAACAGAAACACTAATGAGAAGACAAACACTCACAGTCGCCCTCTTTGTGAATATTTCTTGAATTTGAATTTAAGCTTTGTGAGGATGGGCCCTAGACGATACTTGAGCAAGATTATGACCCTCTGATCGCTCTCATCCTGGATGGCCAGCTCGGCGGCCGTGGGTTGTCTTGGCTCAGGCGGTGGAGCGATCGGGAGTTCCTCCAATATCCTACGCCTTCTTTTCATACCATCAACGAACTGATTCGGGGGACGCCGAACATCCGCGATGATACTAGAGAAGAAAGCTTCGCGTTGCTGATCAGTCGGGACAGGGAGGGTAAAGCAATTTTCTCGAACGATCCCCAACCAGGAGCGGACATCTTGAGGAAGAGAGGTAAATGGTCCATCAACCATGGCAAGCAGAAGCACAGGATCTGTTGGTGCTAGCGAGTCCATCATTGTGCGGACAGTAGTACCAGCCGCCTCGTGGACTGCGGCGCACCAGCTGAGAAGAGATGGGATATCATTCCTATAAGACGACGGCATTGAGGGTAGAATTAATAAACTCACTCTTGTAGAGTCACCCGTAAGTGTTCCGAGGTCCAGATCTTGAACACAGTAGCCTTCCAGAAAATGTAATGCGGCTGCACCAACATATCCTTGACCCACTCCCTGCCGACCATATATCACTAGCCGCGGACGGTATACTCGGAGGGTCTCCATCGCTACGTTGTCCAATCAAAATATAGTAAGTTGGAGGACTCGGTCGAAGCATACCTTGCATCATCAGCTGTGTTTCAAGCGCGTTTTCCTCGCTGTCGTCTTCCCATTGAGCTCCCTCTAGCGCAGTCCGCTTCTTGTTCGGCGACATCACTTTGTTGATAGCGTCCTTAACCTTCTTCAGGGTACCCGCTAGCAAAGGCTCCAATTGACTGGGAAGTGGCGAAGCTGCCGACGAAGATGAACATGCAGACGACGGGACGAGCTCTGACAAGGACTGTCAGATCAGAGACAGCGTATGTCTGAGCAATACATACTTTTCACAGAAATCATGAAATCGCGGAAGACGACACTGATCGTCTCAGGCTTGAGCAACAGTCGAACTTTAGATTGGTAAAATCTGCGGACACCGCCTTTGAATAGCGTTAAGGGCAGCTTCCATGCACAATGCCTAACGGGCCAGTAAAAATATCAGTGACAGGAGTTCCGCATCACGCGAACACACACCGTGGCCTTTAGTGAGCTTGGCCAACCCCTTTATATTCTCCTGACCCTGTTCACCGGCCCTTCCCAGCTTCTAGTCATGATAACAAGAATCTTCTGCCTTGCCTCGAGGGAGGGCAAGGGAAAGTAGACTCGCGGTCAAAGCGCCCAGGTCTTCTCAGCGCGGGGTCGATGGCGTCTGGTCGATTTGTAGCGCCAATGACGATAGCTTGACCCCTACCGTCCATACCGTCCATGAGAGCTAAGAGGATGGATACTATGTATGCGTTGATTCGGTCCTGTTTAGATGAGCAAACGAGGGCGAGACTGTCGATCTCGTCAGAGAAAATGATACTGGGTTGACAGTTGCGTGCTTCTTCGAATAGTAATCGAAGTTGGCGCTCAGCTGTTTAGATAGACAGTCGGCGCCCTTCCGCATGGAAAACGCTTGTCAGGAAGAGGTAAGACAATTGACAAGAAGATAGAGATGTTTGAGACGTACAGACGCCTTTACCATTGGCACGACAACTGGCTGCAAGTGCGCGTGCCAAAAGAGTCTTTCCCGTTCCAGGCAGGCCATGGAACAGAACGCCCCTCGGTGGGGTAAAGTTGAAGCGCTGGAATATCTCAGAATATAGTAGCGGGAGGATAGTCATCTCCTTGAGCGAATGTATGTCTGTTTAGCGTCAATTTAACGGTAGAGGTATTGAGCACGTCGGAAAGGGGTCTTACGCTCGTCTAAACCACCGACCTCACCGGATGTTACATTTTGATAAGGGGTAGCATGACACCATGTAGATTGCGGAGCGTAATCACTTCACCACTATGATGGAACACTTCTCCTACGGTACTCTCGAATCGACGGAGCAATTCTCCGTTTCCTAACCTCGGTCCAAGCTCAAACGATGCGTAGACACTGAACGAAATAGCAGATGATTGATTTGATGGCCTTTGGGAGCTATTCAATGAAAGGAGTAGAGCTTTGGCAAGGGATTACGCACAAGAGGATTTCTTCATCCCATTCTACGGCGTCCTTCGCTGTCGACACGGGTTTGTTGGATGTTTGTATGGTCCTTCCATGGACTTCCGCGATGACATGGAAGCCTGCTGGCATGCGACGGAGGCCGCATGCAACGTTCGTGGCACGTAAGACTGAACAGGTGCGTTTGCGGTGTCTCCAGGGATGCCAGCGCGAGATTGGTACGCACGTGTCACAAAGAAATGTTCGCATTCATTGCATTGGTGGGTGATGAATGTGAATCCGAGTCGGGTGGTGAACGTTTGAACACCATGCGAGGGGGTAAATCAATAACAGATCGCAGAGACCTCAAGCCACCTATTTTAGAGGTCCGCCCGGCTGTGACCGAGTCGCGACCTTTCCGTCACTAACTTAGGGCCTTTCCAGGAATCCGCTTGTTCGGTTCCCATTCCAGGGTACTACCTTCAAATCCGCAGACCAACGCCGTGTGGCCCATCGAAAGTGACAGTTAGTCGCCAACGTCCCATTAATCCAAGCATATCAGACGGCATTTACTAACCCAGGTGAAGTCCCACAGCGAGGGTGAATTCATTAGAGCCAAGTAGGCACTACTTTGCGAAGAGCATTCAATCGATTATCAGGTCGACTCGAATATGGCAGGTATCATGAGGACGCTATGTGGCGTCACCGCTTGATCGTGCTTCCATATGAAATTCAAGAGCTCCGATGTGTTTAGAGGCGCTCACCCCATGATGTATGTAATGTGTGGGGATGACGTTGTTTTCTGTATCATGATAAGCTTCTGTGACATGTATGTATTCTCACTGAACATCCATCGGGTTTGGTACGGGACCCGGCTCCGAGCGATGTACAATTTGCCAGGCTTCAGGAAGGCACAGATCAAAGTGTTCTGGACTCCCAACCATGGACCTTTTGAGTAGAATAATTTACCACATACGCATTGTCGCTCACCACACTCAATTTCCACCAGTAAAACATTTGTCAGGGGATTATGATTGCGAACCCGTTTGTGTGGTGTGATCTAAGGAACACCTAAGGCCCTTTGGTTATTCTTTCGGATGCCTAGACCGTAAGGCACTTTCACCCCTTCCAGAAACGAACTGGATCCAGCGGGGTTCAAAGAGGCCAGCCTTGACCGGAACTAGTGATCAGGAACCTGACACGTAAATGAACAGTTGTCTCGTGGAACGTCTCGACACTTCTAGAATACTTCAGATTAGTACCTGGGAAATTTGAGAAGATGATTTCGCAAATATGCACTGAACTTGATTGACAACATGTAGGAGGATCGTCACGAGCCTTGGTTCTCTCGATCGCCACGGCACATTATTTTCCTCAGCCATATAACTGAGCGCGCGGGGAGACTAAATTGAACGACACGAGATGAGATATCGAATGAATGCCGTCAGCGTCTCAGAGAGGACCGTCAGCTACCCGGATACTGGGAAGTCCAAAGTGGGGCTGGCGCGAAAACGACGCAACGGTGCTTCCAATTTGATCTCCTATTTCGTTAGTGTCTTCCAAGCATACTGTCAAACGGCCGGGTCTCCGCATCCGAGTAGGTATGGAAGAATGTTGCACCCGAAATGCCGCGCTTGTATCGCGAAGAAAAGTATTACGATGGGCATTCTCAAGCCCTGACGTCTCCTTCTTCGTCGGGTTCAAGGCAGAATACTGACTGGTCGCATATCTGCCCGGCAACATTCTTTCTCTACTTCTGCCACACAACTGTGTCATTCTGGGGTAATGTGCACAGCGTTTTTTGCGCAGTGGTAGGGAAAAGTTTGGGGTACTTAATGAAAAACGAGCAGAGCAACAAAGACCGTTATCATCGTTCTCGTCCCGAGGAGAAATTTCTGTGTTCGTGGATCACGGAGCTTTTTAAAACTAGATGTCAGTTTTTGAAGCCTCTCTTCTGAACGAGGAGATTAGTAGAAGTTGTACATCCAGGGTATGCAGAGGGAGGTGACGAACATGGGCTGGTCGAACGGTATTCCTTGTCCCACTTCACCATCAAAAGCGAATAGAGCAGCTGACGATTTCCTTGTATGAGTGAGTAGGTGTTTCCAGAAGTGCGATCGGATGGCAATGTTCCCGACTCAGTGTCTTGCGACCTGAAGGCTGCCCGCCGCCCGGGGAGTTGTACCAACCGAGCTAGCGTCTGGACTCTGCGGTGAAATCAATCAGACGCGTGACGGCGTGTAACATGGCCTTAAGCCATTGAAAGGTACTTACTAGTGCCGGTCGACCGAGGACGACTCGGACGTGAAATAAAGGGTAAGCAAAGGTTTACACCTGAAAAATCTTCTTTGGCCCGATTTGGAAACAACTTCTTAGTCATTGTTTATGCTACTACACTATGTAGTCACTCGCTCTTACATTGACCCCTCATACTAAGTGCACAGGCGCCTATTTGCTCAATGCCCGTACTGGTGTGTGTTGTTTCTTTTGGCTTTATTGCCAGACGTAGAACTCCCGCCAGATCCGTTACACGCGCATGCTGCCCAAATCATGCGTTGTTATGCCTAAACTGTGGCAAGGATTACGACCGATTCCATACATCGGGCGCCGAAGAGAAAGAAGGCAACGAGGTGGTGGTATGGGATGCAG
>JBBPNI010000669.1:0-17979 GCA_038091135.1 Leccinum fibrillosum | reverse complement strand
CACTGTCTATCTTCCGCTCCTCACGGTTTGTCCTCTTTCCTCTCCCTCTCCGTCGTTCGAATGAAGCTGCGTGGCGGTAGAGATGACCGCTCACTTTTGTCGCTGCACCATCATGCATTGGATGATGACTCAATGACATGGCATACTGGTATGGTAAAATATGTTGGCACTCGCACATATACAGCTCGGTTCATTCATTCATTAAACATATCGAGCACCAGAGCTGCATAGCGGGTGCACCCGGTTGCTTCCGTTCTGCAGCTCTGGCTTAAGTTGATTTATGACAAAAGCTAACCATAAGAGAGACGGGATGTCAGTGGTCGCACCTTCGGTCTCGGTGGCGGTGCCCTTCGAGCACCGTTTTTTTTTTCCTTCCCACGATCTCGACCGGCGGGACTCTTAGTCATCAAAAGGTCGGAACCGTGCGGCGTGTGCGCGTGAAAAGTCGGTTAGAGCTCAGTCGAGGAGTCGAACGGTGACCATTAAGTGTTTAAGACGCTAACCCTGCGTAATCCTCCCCGCTGGCAATGAATTTCCACTTCTTCAAGTTTAACCCTGGTTGTTTGCAGCTGTCCGAACATTAAGTTACGTAAGTAAGCCGGCACTGGCTCACCGAGGCCCAGGCTCAGGCTGAGGTCAGCTGCGGAGACCATACTTCTGCATGTCTACCACCACCACCACCACCAGATACGTCGCTGATGCTGGCCTGCTATGGCCCTACCGCCGAAACATGAGAGCATCTAACACAAGTACTACAACATATTGTGAGGTTGCAGTTGTCAAACCGGCGTACAAGCAACGCATACCCAGCCCAAACCGCTCGCCTACTCCTCAAGTTCAGAAAGATGAGGTTGACATCCGTGTGTATGAAGTTAACCTGACTGTCCACCTTACTGAACCACTTCGCTTCAGAACGTTGCAACTCGATAGTCAAGTGTATTCTCGAAGGGATCAAGCCCACAGGTTTGGAAGCATCACTCAAAGATGTTTCATCATCGCCAGAACAAGCCGAATACCTGATTTCAATGCAAGAACAAGCATATATCTTGAAGGAACTGGATAAATGTGATCGTGTTGCAGTTCGGTTGTGTTAGCTGCACTTCTTTCTCGCTTTAACGACTCAATGCTTTGCTTCAGGTTCACTTGTTTCCCTGATCTCGGCAAGATTGTTCTTACTATGCCCTCATCAATCCATGGATCAACCATCAATGCCATTTCCCGTTCCCTAACTCGAGTCGTCGACACCATCGGCCATGATCTGCTTGTGATCGAACTTCAAGCTGGGTGCAATACTGAGTTGAAAGGAAAAACGATTCGGGGTATTCCTGACTTTCAAATTAGCCTTGGCGCCCCTGAACTTGATATGAAGCCAGAATTGCTTTGGGTTGCGGAGTGTTCTTTTACACAACCTAGGGAGCAGGCTATCAGAAAGTTCGAGCGGTACATCACAGACTATCCGACCATTCGTGCGGTAACATTGGTCAATTTGACCGAATGTCCAGAATTCAAAAGCCCTAGGATGAAGTCAATCGCTTGTCGAACACTATCTCGCATCCCCGCCGTCTTAGATTATCAACAATGGACACCAGGAAACCGGAAGGAGTCTCCAATGGGTCCAGTCGTCACACATGGGCATACCTGGGCATCTCTATCTGGCATTGATGTCGAGGTGTGGATCGCGAAGCCAGGTGAGAAACTGGAGCTATCCGACCACAGTGATTCGTGTTATGCGCTAGGAGTGAGTCGCATGCCTCAACATTGATATTGCTTCCGATGCTCACTCGAGCGTATCTTAGTCGCTTTTCCCCCAAACCAATACTCAGGCCGTTGACGGCCTGCTCAGGAGGGCGTTAGAACTTGTTCGAGATCGCGTTTTTGATACGATGGAAGACGTTGAGGTATGTCAGTCCTTGACAATGACTCAAACGAACCACCATTTATTTCAATGATATGTGATCTAGGCTGCTGACCCTGGTAATGAAGACCACGCACCGCGCCTCGCTGCCATACGCGGTTGGAGCGCGCCGTGTAATCCTGTGCTATGGCCATTGATCGCGAAAGCGATCGAGAGTGGGGTGTGGTTGACCTCATTCAACCGTTATCATGCGTATCACGAGTCCTTACTCAGCCGACGTCCGGCCGATGGCCAAGGTCCTGGTACTTCTCCAGGACAAAATAGACCTGAGGCGATGTGAAAGGTGAGGCAGGATACATCATGATTCCACGATGCCATTCTGACAGTTCTGACCGGAACTCTGAAGTTGCGATGATTCCCCGGACTGAGCTAGACTGTCTTGCATCATCGTATTTCATTTTAGCGATTCTATGTACTAGTAGGACCATAGCGTATGGGGCAGTATGAGAACCGATGCATATTATAATCCCCTTCAAGCTGACGTGCAAAAAAACTTTTCCAGAGCCGAGTATGGTGCAGAAAAAACCAGTCGATCCTGGCTAGGAACGTGAGACGCGGAACCGCGACAGTCACTTTCACCGCCAAGTTTAGAAGAGAGCAGCCTGGGTTCGATGACTTCACAAACGACGGCGGTGTCTGCCCTGAACCTGCTACGGGTGAGGTCAAGGAGCGGCACTCTATGACGACGACGACGACGACGACGAGACGTGTTATACGCACGACGAATGGTGACGCAGATCTCTATTTTGGAGATGGCCTGGGCCTGGGCTACTATCTCGAAGAGACGAAAGACGTTATATAGTCTCACGACCAAGTTCGTCGATGGCGTGCGCCATGGCAGTTGCCTCCTTGCGATCGCGGTTCGTGGCGTCGCAGATGAGCTGGATAACTTTGTTGAACGAGTGACTGCCGTCGTTGGCAGAGTACTGGTTCGTCGAGCGGGCAGTCAAGGGTGTCGAGCAGAAAGTTGAGGGCATAGCCGATCGTCCGACCTATCATATCCCCGAGTGCTAGAGGGAAAGCGATTTTGCATGAGGAACTCGAGTACTGGGAATGAATGATATTGCAGCAGAGAAGCGTCGATGTACTAGCTGCTAGTGCGTGCATACATTGCATCAGAGCATACGACGAGAAACAGCAAATTTACTTGCCCTACCCACCACCCACCACCCACCACCCCAACCCCAACCCCAACACCCTCAGACATCTCAAACAATATCAAACTCCTCGACGACCCACTCCCCCAAGGGCCCAAATCACCCCATTGTCCTCTCGTCACGTGTCACGAGCGGCACCTTGATCTACCCCGCAGCCATCCCCGTCGTCTTTACCACCTAGTCCCGGTGCTCCCCGAACATGCCTTGCCGGAGGATGCGCACGACTGGGAAAGCTATCCTGCTTGACTTTGTCTCACTCAGGTAGTTCTCGTTGTGTTGTACCAGATGGGCATGAAGGTCTCGGGAGACGCTGGTTACTTAATGAAGTTAATGAGGGGAATCGCCGATCTGCCTCCGGAATACGAGCGGAGAACAAGAGAACGACAAGTAAGAGAGGGAGAGAGATGGGGGGACTTACCAAACTTGCCCTGAAGCTCGACGAAGAAGCAGTACCGGGGTATGGTCCCACGATAGTCCGGGGTGACGCATAGCTCACAAGCGACCTTGAACGACGGCTCCATGAGTTGCTACCCGGTCGTGATCTCATTGGCGAGACGGATATAAACCCTGTCAGAAGCAAAATGCGAGTTTATTTAGCGTTCTTAATCGGCAAGATATTGACAATTTCTCACCTTCGTCGCTGTCACGGGAGAAAGGATAAGTAAAGTGGATCGTCGGGTAGGAATCAACATCAACGAACCTCAAGCCTGGCCATCTCTTGGGTCAAATTTCAAAGCCCACGACCTCATACCTCATACCGACCTCGACAGTCCACTTCATGACGCCAGACGTCAATCTTAGACCATAAGAAATGGAGGGACTCACCGACCATGCGATGTGCTTGGCTTCTTTGGGAACATCGAGGGATGAAAATTCAACGACGTTGTCCGACCCGACGATCTTGTACAGGCTGGCGTCCCGAGGGTCGCACGCCAACGCGAGGAAAGTCTCACTGCAGTTGATACCCACCGCGCGCAGCTCTACGTCCGGCCCAATGTAGTGCCGAATCTGACCGACGCAGCAGACAAGGATAATAAGATAAGCGATGGACAGCATCACCACACCGGGTGCATCAGGAAAATACTCACTTCTGGGACGACGGTCTAGAACAGCCTGCCCTGGTTAGCAGCGACGACGTGCAAACCCTGACAATATCTTGGCCAGCCATCCCGGCTATGATGTGTGCGCGTTCACATCCCCGTGACTATCACGAAGTTCCTTTGCGCGTTCGGGGCTCGGAGGCAAAAAATTCTGGATGTCCGAAAAACGCGTTAGTAGATGATTGATCGCTTCCCGTAGCGTTGATAAGATGACGCTTACCTGGAGCTTGTCTTTGAGGTCGCCTATGCCGTCTAGATCGGGGAACAAAACGGTGTCGATGAACTCAACCAGCGGATCCCACTACTTATCAATTACGGTGCAGAAATCGTGGAAGATGGTGCTAAACATGGTATTGATCAGTTCGACTTTGGGTTCCTGAAAGGCGAATAGTACCCGCATGAAGAGGGGAGACTTGTAGTTGGATATGAATGGCTAGAGGGGAAAAAATGGGTCGGGGCTACGTCAAGAAGTCAGCTTCGAATCGTAAGATCCGGATCGTGCGATAGGGGAGGCCGGACTTAACGATGGGCCAAGTCACACTTCTCAGATCTATGTAGGGAGTCCAACGCCGCATCCTGCCACCTTCTCTACGCCGTCGTCCTGTTATATCCACAAATCTGATGTTCTCAGTGGCCTTCGAACTATTCCATACCTCGTCTCCAAGTCATTGGCCAAGTCACGCGGCGGATTGGATGCCTCCCGAGTTCTGCGGTTTGCGCTAAGAGATGCAGTCACCCTACCATCTCCCGTCCCGTAACTGTTATCGTCGTTGATGTGTCCACGTTGGGTTGTTGCACAAGTGAGGAGGGTGAATTGGGTGGTCGTGTTTGTCAACGTACCAACTGCGAGGGGAAAAGGTGCGACACGAATCCGAGCCGAACTTGAACGGCCTCGCGCGTTGCTTGTATTTATTTGGCCTAGTGATTCGTGAGTAAAGTTGGGACTCCCTCGATCCCGATCGAAAAGGGAAAAAAAGATGTCGACAGCCTCTTCGCGAACATCCGGTCCTCGTTCTCGCGCGACTGCAAGTTCCCCGTCAAGCTCTACATCCACGGAGGGTAGGCTTTCGTCTTTGATTTCCTCGCGCCAACGATTGACCACAAGTCCACGTGAATATTTGTCTTCAGGTTCCTACAGTTTGGTTCCCCGCACGGGCTTAGCGCTCAGGCCCAGTACGTGGCTCAAGAACGATTGGAGGTCTGGGTCCACATTGGATACCGTCTTTCGGTGTTTGGTTTCCTTGCATGTGACGAGTCCAAGATCGATGACAACTTTGGATTTAAGGATCAATGGCTCGCACTGCAATGGATTCAAGAGAACATCGAGGCGTTTGGAGGCAATTCTACCACCTAGTCCGTAGAACAAGTACTGGGACTCATAAATGTGCCTGTACAGGCGACCCGGCAAATGTACAGCTCGCTGGACTATCGGTTGGTGAGTGTCAGAGAATGGAGTGTCAGTTGCGAGTCTACTAGCTGCTCACATCGTCAAAGGCGCCCACTCTGTCCACCAAATTCTGCATCACATATCCCACCTTCCCGAGGGCCAGAAATCACTCATCAAATCTGCTCTCCTCCAATCTAATGCGATTTCAAACCACGGCCAATCACCAGCTCTCTACTCACTCACGTTATTCACACAGCACGACTCTCAAGACTGCAGCTGAGCTCAGCCAAGGCTTAGTACGAAGCGCTTTGCCGTTAGTTAGTTAGACTAGTTTATACATACTTTTCTAGTTAGACTTTGAACGAGGTCGAAGTAACGAGGATGTCAGAAATAAACAGAACAGACACCGTCTGACATAAACGAGTCTTGTCAACGAGCGATACATGCGATCTGAATAACCAAGTGGGATGACAATGCCGGAAAAGAGTGCTATGCTTCCGAATCAGAATCTTCCGATGATTCCGCAAGTGCGAGATGCGCAAATCCAACTTGAACACAGTATAGAAGAGCTCGAGGAATTTACACCCGATGGTCCAGAATGCTGGTGCAGATGGCAAGAGGGGTTCAATAGTTAGTATGTTTGAAGTACGCTGTACGGTTCAAGGCTGAAGAGAAAATATCTTACGGGGATCGGCAAGGCCTAAGATTCCACTGAAACAATCGGACGAGCCATAGGTCACCGGTCCAAGATTGAGTTCATCAGCAGGGATCGTAAATGGCTTCCCGCCAAAAGTAAGAGTCACGTCCGGGAAGTGATCGCATGGGACTATGGGGCTGTCAATGGACCCGAAAGTCAATCAGAACTTACATGCGTACCATGCACTGGCTTTGAAAGCTTTACCACCATAGGCCTGATGCAGTTTCAAAACTCGATCGTGATCACCGAAAATGTGGCTGGCACCAGTGTCGATAATTGCGGTTACATCTGCCCGCACCGGTTTGTTATTGACACGAATATCCTCCACCGTCACCAGCCAGAATCCCTAATGGTAAAAGTAAGTAGTTACGAGTCTCACGACTGCAACTCAACGGTACATTTCAGCTCACCTTGTACATCGACAAAGGTGTCACCTGTGTATTGCTCTTCGTTCACTCCACCACTATACATCTCGCCTTCGTGAGATTTAGTAAACTTGAACTCCCATCAGCCAGTTTTCCCTCACTGACAAGCGTTTCGAGCAGGGAGCTAGCAGGGTAATTCGAAATAGCAGACGACAAACTCAATCCCAACACACCGTCCGGTGGGAATTTAGACTTTGCCATTGTAGCTGAGAGTGTTGTTGCAACACCAATGGTCTGCTTGTCGGCCTACTCAGCGGTCAGAAGTCATTTATGGATCATAGAGAGAGAACCCACAGTGAAGCCAGCAATGGTTATGTTATCAGTGTATTGTTTACCATCGGCAGTTGCACCATCTATGAAAACGGCTTGAAATGTCTGATCCAAGTCTTTGGCAGTTACCGACGAAGCAGCGTTGAAGAGGTTATCGTGGCTTTTGCAGTACACATCACCATTCGACGCTGGAATGAAGAGATCGCTGGGTCGGATTGAAAAAGGGAGTAGTAGGTGGTCTCGACAGGAAATACTTAGCTAAAACCGGTGTCGATCTCCATTAAATGCACGGAGAACTTGCCAGTGAAGAGTTTGGGAGGAGTACCCACCCAAATGGTAGCATACCAATCATTATCCCAAGCCAAGTCAAGCTCAGCCCCAGCGCGTTTCCAGTTTTGAGACCCGATCTGTTTCAAAGCATAAGGGTGGATCGTTCCCGTGTTCCTTTCATGATTTTCCAAACCACGAAGAAGCTTGCTGAGACGACGCATGACTCGGAGAACATCGAGTAAAAGGATTCACGACACGTACGTCGTGTGTGATATAGCGCGAGACTTGAGTCCATCGCCTTTCCAGGGTCTGGGTATTAAAGCGGCCGAAACAGCTAATGCAGCCATGACGGCGACAACTGTAAAGCGTGTTGAAAAGCAAGCGAGCATGAGTGCGATGAGGAGCGACGGACCGTGGTATGATAAATGTTGCCAACTCCCTCCCACACCAACGATGTAACGATCACTGACAGGAACTCATCGGATTGGCACGATACACCAATTGACCCACACGCAGGAGCACCACTATTGATGCATCAAAACACTGCCAGCAGGCATGCTCCTGAGATGGTATGACTATTTCACCGATACATCACACGTTCTTTACGAACGTGTTGAAATTTATGCAAATGAGTAGATTCCTTCTACCAAATCCGACGCCGATACATCAATTCGTCACTGTCCCCGCTGGCAATCTGAGAGCTCGCAGACGTGAGCCAACGCGAGTGATTATCAGATCAAGACTGAAAAACAGCGAATGTGGTCTACAAAGAGTACAAGAGTGAAGGTGAAAGAGAGCAAAAGAGGACGAAATACTAGACACATAGGGAGTAAGAAGAACGCACCGATCGCCCTCCAAAACGCTTCCGCGAGTAGCTCCGTCTTCTTCACCTCTGTGCTGTACACTTCGGACCCGACCGTGGGGCAGAACGGGGTTTTCACACCGAGCTCGTGCGACACGGCGAGCGTGAGCGCGGTCTTGCCCGTTCTGGGTGCACCGACGAGAAGAAGTGAACGACCGGATAATTTTCACGATCGATGGGGGACGAGCGGGAGTTGGACGCAGCAGAGGGCGGGGGGAGAGCGTTGTGCGCGACGGGAGTCGAAAAGGACGAACTCGTTTCCAAACGGTACTTCCGACACGACTCGGGCCACCGTGACATCCCTCACACCCGCTGCGACTGCAAATACAAATATTGCAGACGAGACCGCGAAAAAGGCTGTATCAACCCGCACAAGTGCTCCCTACTTGCGCGGGATATCATCGGTGATATGGCCCCCAAGTTCAATCCTTACATAAGGCCCGAAAAGGACAACTCTCGCTCACCCACCACCGGAAAGAAAAGAACGCCCAAGCAGTCGTTACTGCAGGGGATGAACTTCTCTTTAACCCCTCCGTCACCACCCGTAATCACATCCCCGACTGCCTCCGAGTCTTCGTGCAACCCACTCAGATCTCCACTGAACCGGCCTTTCGACTGCAAAACCCACGCCCCGGCGACATGCCCCAACCACCCCTGATAATTTACACAGACGGGTCCTGCCTACAAAACGGAAGAGCGGACGCCTCCTCTGGCGCAGGAATATGGGTGAGCGACGGACACCCACTTAACGCCGCCATTAAAGTACCTGGCGACTCGCAAACAAACCAGACCGGCGAGCTGGCCGCAGTAGTAGCTGCCATCATACGAGCTGGCCCCTTCCTCCCTATCAAGTTCATCACTGACTCTAAATATGTGATAGACGGCCTAACCAAACACCTATCCACCTGGGAAGACCACGGATGGATCGATATCCAGAACGCTGATTGGTTCCGCGCCGCAGCTTACCAACTACGCAACCGCGCTGCCCCCACTCTCTTCCAATGGACCAAAGGACACTCCGGTGACCCCGGCAACGAAGCCGCTGACCGCCTAGCAAACACCGGCGCCAGGAAAGCCGAGCAGGACCAAATCGACCTTCACGTCCCGCCGGACTTTGACCTCCCAGGCATCAAACTGGCCACCCTAACCCAACGCCTAGATACCTCGCCCTCACCAAGAAGCCCGCCCCCCTCACTCGCACCGCCCAGCACAACCTCGACGATACAAGACAAGCCATCCACCACCTGGCCGACAACCTGGAGTTGGACTCCACGCTGTGGAGCAGCACCCGACACCCCGACATCCGCCGCCCAATACAATCTTTCCTATACCGCGCCCTGCACGGGTCACTCCGTATTGGCAGTTTTTGGACACACATACCCGAATGCCAAACTCGGGCTTACTGCTCCCTTTGCGAAGGTACAATAGATAGTTTGGAACACATCCTCCTCCGCTGCCAAAGCCCCGAACGCACCACCATCTGGAACTTAACTAGCGCTCTCTGGCCCCACACACACGGAGAGTGGCCTCAAGTCACACTTGGTACCATCATGGGGTGCGGCGCCATCAAACCGCCCACCCCCATAGACCACCCCACCCCATCCTCCGCAGCCCGAGGTAAAGCGCGCCTCCTCCGAATCCTAATATCCGAATCGGCGCATCTCATATGGGCCATCCGCTGTGAGCGGGTTATAGGAGAGCACCCCCTTCCACCAGCAACAATAGCCTCCAGATGGCTAACCAAAATTAACCAGCGCCTCACAATCGATCGATCCCTGGCGCGCCTCCCACACCGACCCCTGGCGCCGACCCGACTTTTCTATACTTGGGACCCCGTCCTTACGAATAGAGGCACCATCCCTCCCCATTGGGCCACCAACCCAGAGGTTTTAGTGGGTATCACGCTGCCGCGAACCCCGGACTGACCAGGGCCTACCTGCAGCTCAGAGTCCCACACCCCCGTACACCACGGGGAGTGCGTAAGAGCATTTCCTCGGACCAACAGTCTCGACTGTTGCCTTAGCGTATTGTGTAGGACTAGGTTAGCCAGTTGCTGCACAATGTATTTCGCTCGTCCAAAAAAAAAAAAAAAAAAAAAAAGAATATGAACTATGAATTCGCGGGGCAGTCTGGACACCGCTATAGACGTCGCGATTGCTTGTAGGCTTTCGTAGATAGAAAAAGGTACATGATCAAGAAAGTATTTTCGTATGCCATCAACCTCTCCTCGAACTCATCGTGGTCGAACGCTTTCAGTCCGATATCATCCGGATTACCAAACTGAGTATGCCCGCCATGCCTTCTGTCGTCGACACTCTACAAGCGCCGCCTTTTCCTAGGAGCGTTCGGGTAAGAGTTTTCTGTGCTTTCTGGGAAATCCAACTCGCGACGACTACCCGAGCAGACCGTGTCCACACTAAACGTGTCTGAAAGTGGAGCGATGCTGCAATGTAAAAGACAGGGCAGGGGCAGAGAATCGGCAATTTGGTCAGCAAGACTATCCGAATAGCCCGTAAGAGTTCTTGATTGATAGGGAGACGAAGATGATTCATCCACAAGCGTATTTTCATCCGTACAGCTCGAACTGGGCGCCAGCAACTCGCGGAGAGACAAAGATTGTGGGTATTCCCCCAAGAACCGTTTGATGGCGAGTATTATCGTCGGTACGGTAGGTCTTTCTTGTAATCGTGACCAGCAATGTTGAATCAGCTCCCAGTGCGAATCATCTATCGGTCGCGGTGTTGGTCTGTCTGGGTTGTCACCGTTCGCCAATCGGAATGCAATAGCCATATCCCCTCGAACTTCTGACCACGGTTCTTCGCCCGACAGCACCTGTGAGAGCTCAGGATCGACTCGTAAGTCTAGTCAAGGGGACTTTCCTGTAGAGCAACACATCCAAACGAATAGACATCACTTTTGGTGGTACAACTGAACGGAATCTCTAAAGCGAGTTGCTCCGGTGCGGCCCAACGCAATGCTCCTGGTCGCGTAGTTGACATTTGGAGATATTGCAATGCCTTGGGAATGTTTCCCACAAAGGATGCATATCCAAAATCCACTAATCGTGCAGTATAGTCTTCGTCGACAAGTACATTGTTCTGATGAGTCCGCTTAGCGAGAATGATACTTGTAGTAAATATTGACTTACGCAATTTAGGTCGCCATGAACAACCGAAAGAGAATGTACTACAAAATAGGTTATCTCTATCTGCTTGGAAACAAAAGTAGTGTCTCACAGTAGTGTAATCCATTGGCAATGTCCAGGAGCTAGTGAGTGTTAGAGAACCAGACAGCTGTAAACTGAATGGAGTTGACGCACAAACTGAAGTCGGTGATTCGCCCGTAGCGTGTCGTCGTGGCTTTGTAAAAACTTGTAAAGAGATCCGTTGGGCATCCAGACCGATACTAGCGACATGGCGCCATACATTCCAAAGCCGTATGCAGTACCCAGAAATGGAACAATATTGACATGGTCGAGTCTTTTCCAGATTCCGAGTTCCCGACGGACCATCTGGAATATCCAGTTTATAATCAATTTGAATCGAAGTGCACATAGCTACCTTGACACCTTTGTCTCCCGGATTCTCTTCCACTGTGAATGCGAATCGAAAAGCTTTCACCGCAACCTAAGCGGAACTTGAATGTCAAACAAGCAAAAGTTAAACAGCACACCGAACCTCTTTTTTCGCCAGTCCGTTCTCGTACCAACATTTGTATACATCACCGAAGCCTCCTCCAGCTACATATTGATTTTCTATTCTGGTCATGTAGGGCGTGAGATCTGGCGGGGGAGGGATTTGAACGCTGATAAAGGCAATCTCAGCCAAGCAATGATACCAAAAGCAGAGAATTGAGGCTAACCGCAGCATGCGCCACACATATACATTTCCCTCTATTCCCGCTGATAACACGAATTCTCCCGAAGGAGAGAACGAAATGCTGAGCAGGTCTTGAGAATGATGGAGAATTTGTCCAATGGCCTGACCAGAAGTGGCATCCCAAAAGCGAACAGTATAATCGCGAGATGCGCTCGCAAGGATCGATCCATCAGGGGAAAGGGACAGTGTGTTGATCCAGTCAGTGTGACCTCTCCATGGCGGACCGATTTGTAGTCCTGTTTTGAGGTTCCAACAGCAAATGGTTTCGTCCTTTGACGTAGAGAAGAGCTGATTGCGATCGCCAGACCACAACACACACTCAATCGTACTTGTGTGGCCTCTCAGTGGACCAAGAAGAAACCCGCCAGTGTTGATGTCGTGCACGTAAATATCGTCATAGGTGCCGCATGCGAGTTTGTTGCCGTCTGGGGAGAAGCACATGGTCCGTACGAAATGGCCAACTTTGATGTCACGGTAATGGTGGACCAAAACACCTTTCAGGGTACAAATCTTCACAGTATCCACGCGAAAAACGACTGCGATGAGTTGACTGTCTGGTGACTAGGCAGAGGAACCGACTCGCGGGTCGTGCGAGCAAATCCGTTCTTCGGCGAGTAGTACATGGGATTCGACGTCCCATACCTTGACCCAATAGTACCGAAATCCAACGCTGCCAATGGTAACAATTTTAGTGCCATCTCCCATTACAGCAAGACTTGAGAAACCAAGATGCTCCATCGTTGTACCTTCCTGCTTGCCGCTCTCCGAATCCTGGACCATTATAGTTCCATCGGAACATCCAATGACGAAACGTCTTCCGTCAGGATGATACACAAGGCTAGTAATAGGATCATCATGCACCGCGATGATTAGGTATGGCTGGGAACCACTGCTGCCGGAGTATTGTGGTGTAAGGCTCGACATGAGAGTGGCAGTAAAGGTTTTTGGATAAGTTGGGCGATGAGAAAATAAGCAAGCGAGAGCACTTGCCGCATCATATAAATCCACTACAGCATATATGCCACAGGATGGCACGGAGCTAGTAGACACTGCATGTAGGAAGTAAAGTCACACAGCTTACTGGCAGTGGTAGTTCCGTTCATCGGCGGTCGCCCGTTCGAGGAACTCGAACCCGTGACAACGGGCAGCTTCAAGGACAGCTTCGCCACACCCAGGGTTCCCACGAAATGGTCCAAGTTCCCACGAACGGTCCCGACCGTTTTGGACCTTTTGAGAGCGCACGTGCTGTATGAACGACCCCTAAATCACGAGACTGGCTGGGGAATTATCGCTAAGGACGAAATTTTTGGGTGGCCATGTTGTGCGCCACCCCCTGGGTGGGATTTTCCGAGCTCCCACGCCAGACCCTGGGGAGCTTCCGGCTCGCCTGTCGGCTCGCGGAACCTGGGAAAGACCAATTTTCCAATAAATCTCATAAGCATGTCACATGACCGTGGGACGTGCCTGCAATTCTTTTGTGTGGTGCCTGACTTTTCGTTTTCGACCAAACCCTCCTCTCCAGTATCGTGGGAGTAGTTGATAATCACATGTATTCGTCTTGCAATGAGTATCCGAGTCCTCTCGTCGAATAGACAGCCTCTCCTAGTCATCTTCGCTTCTCTTCTCGTATTCAGATCTTCTTTTCTCCCCTCGAATGTTCACGTCAAGATGTCCTCGAGTTCCCTCTCCTCGTGGAATCAGCTCAGATCCCTCCTCAGAATCGTCATTCCCTCCATCCGATCTCGCGAGTCCCTCCTACTCGTCGCGCACTCCTTCTTCCTCGTTCTTCGGACAGTCCTCAGCGTGGCGGTAGCAAAACTCGACGGTCGGATCGTTCGCGCTCTCGTCACCGCAGACGGCTATGGCTTCCTTAAGGGCTTGGCACTTTGGTTCGCCCTGGCCGTGCCGAGCATATACACCAACTCCATGGTATGTACTGCTATGTAGGCTCTTTGACCCTATAGAGCCGGGCGCTAACCCATGTGACAGATCCGCTACCTCCAGTCGAGACTCTCGCTTCGGTTTAGGGACCGTCTGACACGGTTCATCCTCGACCTCTACCTCTCCTCCGCGCCGCATCTCCGCTATTACCGCGTTCCGCTTCAGGGTGTCGACCAATATATCACGGCCGACGTCGAGTCGTGGGCAGAGAGCGTTTCCGGCATATAGTACGTCTCTCCCGAGGATAAGTGGCGTCCAGGTCTGAACTCTTACGCACGCATACAGCGGGAATCTAATGAAGCCATCTCTTGATTTATTGCTCTTTACGTCGCAGCTTTCGCGTTCCCTCGGATTTAGGGGCACAGTTTTACTATTTGTAAACTATTATTTGACGACCAAGGTGATGCTGCGGTCCTCTTTCTGTGGCGGGTATCTGATACTGTTTGTGCAGACTCTTCAAGCAGTCACGCCCGCGTTCGGTCGTCTTGCTGCTGTAGAAGCTCGATTAGAGGGCGATTATCGCGCTGGCGTCGGTCGAGTGGGAAGAGAGAGCGAGGAAGTCGCGTGAGTACTCGTTTATAACGCATATATGCTCCTCTGACAACTTGGATGTTTAGCTTCTACAACGGCGGTCCCCTTGAGCGCGACATCCTCACTCGCGCTTACCTCCGCTTGATCAAACACGTCAATTCTATCTACAAGATCCGGATTGCATACGAATGGACTGAGGATTTCGTGATCAAGTATCTATGGAGTGCTGCTGGGTACGGGCTTATTGCCGTGCCGTTACTGATTACCCGCAAGCAAGGCGAGGGCAGGGACCGAGCTGCCAGTGATGGCGTCGTCGCGGGTCGCACAGAGAGTAAGTCATCCCAACCTGATTTGATACAGATTCGTATTGACTTATTTGATGCAGCTTATATTTCTAATCGTAGACTTCTCATTTCGCTCGCAGATGCAGGCGGGCGGCTCATGTACGCATACAAAGATTTAGTCGAGCTCGCTGGATTAACCGGAAGGTGGGCCCGAAGCCAATTACTTTGTGATGATGCTGAAATTGCGTGTAGAATATATACCCTACTGTCTACCCTACATAATCTTAAAGCTCTTCCACCCGCTCTTTCGGGAGACGGCAATACCTTTGCGCTGCGGGATGTCGACGTCTGCATCCCTTCTCTCGCGCTGCTTTCTAACGATTCGTCCAAGGATAAGGATGTTTCCTCTACCTCTGACGAGGACGCGGAATCCTTGGATGATCTCTCTGGATCTGGAACGGAACTCGTCCGGGCTTTGAGTCTCTCTCTTCACACCGGTATGCATCTGATGATCACTGGCTCCAATGGCGTGGGTAAAACCGCCGTTGCACGCGTCCTGGCAGGTCTCTGGGCACCAAGTGGTGCCGGTGCACACGTCACGCGTCCCACTTCTGATTTGGACAGCCCAAGCGGGCGTCCAAGACCTGGCGTGTTCGTCGTCCCGCAGCGCGCATACATGGTGACGGGTTCGTTGTTGGAGCAAGTGATTTATCCTCAGACGCTTGGCGAGTTTTATGTCGTTCACGGAGGAAACGCGGAGGAGGGGTTGAAGGAGTTGCAAGCGATTTTAGAAGCGGCCTATCTTGGGTACCTAGTCGAAAGAGAAGGCGGGTGGGGGACGGTCAAGGAATGGAGGGACGTGTTGAGCGGGGGAGAGAAGCAGCGGGTACGTCGCGTGGTTCGTCGCAGTCACAGTTTGCTGATTGTGTGCTTTGTTAGATGGCGCTTTCGCGCGTGTTTTATCATCGGCCGAAGTTTGCCATCTTGGACGGTACGTGCTTTTGACTGCAGTGTTGCGCTCGCGCTGATTCGGATGGATATAGAGTGTACTAGTGCTGTATCGAGCGATGTTGAAGGCCGGATGTACGAGCATGCCAAGTCACTTGGTATCTCGCTCATCACGATCTCTCTGAGGTACGTCGAGCTACCGGGGTTGTCTTTATGACGAGGATTGATCTGGCACATTCAGACCTGCACTGACGAAGTATCACACGCACCTGCTGACGCTCGTCGGGGATGGCACGGGTCGATGGACGTTTACTCCTATCGGGCCCTCCTCGTCTTCCTCGAAGCCCGCTGTCGACATTGATTCCTCCGCTTCCACAGATGTCGCCCTTTTGTCACAGCCAGTCGCAATGACGACCCTGTCGGATGGCGTACCGGCCGCTGGCGATCTCATTCGTGTGCTGGAGGAGATCCGGAGTTTGGAAGGGCGATTGGAGGAAGCCAAGGGGTGGGAGGCGAGGGTGAGGGAGCTGGAGGAGGCATTGCAGGTTCAGCCCAAGGCAGGTTGATGGGTCGTTCTTTATTTCACCTTTTTTGTTTCAATTTTGTTGAGACATCAGCAAATTGATTGAACGATAGGGTGACCCAAATTCCAATGGAGATCGCTCCTGTATATGCCAAGCTATTAATTGAGCCAGGTGTCGGAGGAATGATTGTGGGGCTCGCTGTTCTTGCCAGTGGGTGAAGAGACCTCGCATTACGAAGAAATCACCAATTTGGCTGTTCGTCCAATGTCAGTCGCGTTTCGTCTCGTTTCGTTGCGCCAAAACTTCCCATTGCCGTCATTGATACACGCACCGCTCCGCCTCTGATCGATGATCCTCATACGCCCCAGCCTCGAACAGGTCAAACACGAACACACCCGTCGTCAACGAGGGCTTACTTCCGCCCTATTGTTCGCCCACTTGAGTATTTCTTGGCCGATAATCGGGCGGACAGAGCCGGAGATTAGTTCGGTCTAGAAAGTGTATCAGTATCAGAGCCGAAAAATGGAAACACGAAACACGGACCGCATGAGGCCGAGCAGGAGCGTCCTCGTGCCGTCGATGATATCGGCGCCCTGGATCTCGACCAGATGGTCGAGAAGAAAGAAAGAAAAAAAAAACTTTAAGTCAACGGATTACGAAATCATTACCGAACGCGAGAAACCCCCTGAAATTTTGGGTGCACGAATCATCAGCAGCACGATCCGTTTCGTTTCGATGCACCGGCAGTGTTCCACACAGTGTAGACGTGGTGTAAAATGGGCGTGCAGTAGCAGTAAAGTGTATAAAAGTGAGGTGGGGCGAAAACTTTACCATAAAGCAAAGTCTCTGATTGGCTGGAGCGGCGGGCCAGGGACGCTCGGAACCAATGATCGGCAGCGTGGGTGTAGTCAGCGTGAAGAACAGGATTTATTCTTTCATTTCTCTCTGCGCGCTGTCGCGCGCATGCTGATTATCTTACATCGATCTAAGTTGTTCCCTTACGTCGAGATTGGGTCCACGTGCCTCCTGCCTGGCCTTCTGGGCCTTCTGGCTGTGCTTTGACGGGCGTCCCAGGCTCCCGACCGGATATGCCACTCACCATAAAGATCTGAACTTCAACTCAGGAAGGCTCGCCCAACACCACTGCCAGTGACACTGGCCCGGTGGGGTCACCCCCAGTTAGAACGCGCTATCCGAAACTTGAGTCGTTGGTGAATCGATTGTGGGATCTGAGAAACAATCAATAGTTAAGCGTTGTCAAATTGTACAGGAAAATGCTGTGGAGTCGGAGTGGACCATCGTTTGTTGATTGTACCCGAATTGGTGCACCACGTCGTGACCACGAATCATCCACAAGGATTATATATATAAAGTCGATCGTGGAATGGTTTGGCGCATCCCCATCTTTCACCATGTCCGCCTCACAGTCCCTTAAATTCGACGCCTTTGAAGTAACGAACGCCGTCGAAGATGATTTACCAGACAGCCCTTCTGATCCAAGTTCTTGGAGACCGGCGCAATTGCGAGGCCTCCTCAACGGGTTTGTAAAAGGTTCAAGAGGCGTCTTGGACACAAAGTACAATGAAGTTAAAAACGCAAAGGAACTGTTCAAGATCCACCCAGAGTTACGAGATATCCTCGTGACAGCTTGGGACAAACAACAATACGACCGTGTTCTAAACCTCAGTACGTCCAGGCTTCGTCATCTCTTGGGAGCGAAGCTCATGATCTAGTGCCACTCAGGTTACCTTCGCGCTAAATCCACCATCACTTCCGACCCCAACTCCTCT